>OVAU01001052.1:0-16433 GCA_900406315.1 Biscutella laevigata subsp. laevigata
TACCACCCGAATCGATAACCTAAGCTCACTCGCTTATTTTCCCTTTGTACTCCTCTTTACTCGATTTCGATGACTTTTGGTTAACCTTGCAATTGAATTTTTCACAATAGGATTGTTAGTGACAAGCAACTTCTATTATTTATCTAGAATTGGTATTTTTCTCCATAGGATTAGTGTGTGATCAAAACTCCGGAATTGGTTCGATATTTCCCCGGATACTTGTATCCAACCCTCTACTACATTTGACTATAATTAGATATTAGTCTTCTTCTTAATTCAATAAGGAGAAGGCGAAATATCTCTTTATCAGTGTTCTTGGCATTAAACAAGGCAATAAAACTCCCTTTCATTGCCCCATCTGTCCCCTGGCTAAACAGAAACATTTACCATATGTCTCTAAGAATAACCTCTCTGCAAATGCATTCGATCTTTTGCATATTGATATTTGGGGGCCCTTCTCAGTTCAGAATCCTGAAGGGTATAAATACTTTCTCACAATTGTCGATGATCACTCTCGTGTGACTTGGCTTTATCTGCTTCGTACCAAAGATGAGGTCCTTACGGTTTTTCCTGAGTATCTCAGTATGATTCAGACTCAGTATAATGCAGTTGTGAAAGGTGTTCGCTCAGACAATGCTCAAGAATTGAAGTTTACTCAGTTATACAAACATAGAGGTATTATTGTTTATCACTCATGTCCGGAGACTCCGGAACAAAACTCTGTCGTTGAGAGGAAACATCAGCACATCCTCAACATTGTAAGATCCTTGATGTTTCAATCTCAGACACCTTTGTATCTTTGGGGTGACTGTGTTCTCACAGCTGTCTTTCTTATTAACCGTATTCCCACGCCTCTTTTGGCAAATAAGTCTCCTTATGAATGTCTTACTTCTAAGAAGGCTGACTATACGGGTTTGAGAGTCTTTGGTTGTCTAGCTTATTGTTCTACTTCATCAAAGAATCGACATAAGTTTCAACCTCGCTCTCGTCCTTGTGTCTTTGTGGGTTATCTGGCTGGTGTTAAAGGATACAAGTTGTTAGATATGGAGACCAATAAGATCCATGTGTCTCGCAATGTTGTATTCCATGAGGACATTTTTCCTCTTAATCAATGCACTTCTGAATCATATTCAGAGTTCTTCTCTCTTTCAAAAGAGTCTGCTGTCTCTAATGCTTCTCCAGCTGATACTATTCCGGTCTTAGCTTCGGATATTGCGTCTTCTTCAACACCTTCCAAACGCTGTTCCAAGCTTCCTGCTTATTTGCAGGATTACTATTGCAATGTTACAGATTCAGGGAGCTCTACTTCTCATCCAATGGCATATTACATGTCTTATGACAATCTCTTTGATGATTACAAAGCTTATGTCTGCTCTGTTTCTATTCACTTTGAACCGACTTCATTCAAACAAGCCTTGGAATACACTGACTGGGTGCTTGCCATGAATGAAGAATTGGTTGCTTTGGAAACATCAGGCACTTGGATGATTTGTTCTCTTCCTCCGGATAAGAGAGCCATTGGTTGCAAATGGGTCTATAAAGTTAAAATCCTTGCTGATGGCAGTCTGGAGCGCTATAAAGCTCGCTTGGTTGCTAAGGGATATACTCAACATGAAGGTGTGGATTTTGTGAATACCTTCTCTCCCGTTGCCAAAATGACAACTGTTAAAAATCTGCTCGCAGTTGCTGCTGTCAAGAACTAGTCTCTAGTCTTTGACTCAATTGGATGTATCCAATGCCTTTTTAAATGGTGATCTTTCAGAAGAAATCTATATGAAGCTTCCTCCGGGGTATACGCCAAAGCAAGGTACATCTTTGCCTCCCAATGCTGTCTGTAAACTGCAACGCTCTCTATATGGCCTTAAGCAAGCCTCTAGACAGTGGTTCTTGAAGTTTAGTCTGACTCTCCTGGCTTTGGGTTTCAAGAAATCAAATAGTGATCACACTCTTTTCACGAGATTTGTTAATGGTTGCTATGTTGCTGTTTTGGTATATGTGGATGATATCATTATTGCTAGCAATTCTGATTACTCAGTTACTCAGATTACTGAGGCCTTACGTAAGTCTTTCAAGCTTCGTGACTTAGGTCCTCTGAAATATTTTCTTGGCCTTGAAATCGCTCGTTCCAAGACAGGTATACCCATCTGTCAACGCAAATATGTTCTAAGTTTGCTTGATGATGCTGGATTACTCGGTTGTAAGCCCACTTCCACGCCAATG
Source organism: Biscutella laevigata subsp. laevigata (assembly GCA_900406315.1). NCBI lineage: Eukaryota > Viridiplantae > Streptophyta > Magnoliopsida > Brassicales > Brassicaceae > Biscutella > Biscutella laevigata. The sequence goes on from OVAU01001052.1 coordinate 2,221, forward strand.
GATCCGAGTGTTAAACTTACTGCTGCTTCTTCAGAGTCTGTTTTAGACGATGTCAGTTTTTTCGACGCCTGGTTGGCAAACTGATGTATTTGACCATCACCCGCCCTGACATTACATATGCTGTAAATAAACTTTGTCAGTTTACATAAGCTCCTACTCATTCCCACCTCCAGGCTGCCCTTCGAGTCCTCCATTATCTCAAGGGTTCACCTGGTCTTGGTCTTTTCTACTCTGCAACTTCGGATCTTCGTTTGCAGGCGTTCACGGATGCTGATTGGGCATCTTATGCTGACACTCGACATCCGGTTATTGTATGTTGCTTGGCTCTTCTCTTATCTCTTGGAAGTCTAAAAAGCAGCAGGTGGTGTCTCATTCTTCAGCAGAATCGGAATACAGAGGCATGGCCTTTGCTTCTTGCGAGGTTGTCTGGCTTCTTGGTTTGCTTGACGAGCTCCATGTATCTACTCATGGTCCTGTTCCGTTCTTCTGTGACTCCACTGCTGCGATTCATATTGCCAATAATCCTGTCTTTCATGAGCAAACCAAGCACATAGAGCTGGATTGTCATCAAGTTCGTCAACGGATTGAGGCCGGTCTCATCAAGACACTTCACGTTAGGTCGAATCTTCAGCTGGCAGACATCTTTACCAAGCCTTTGCTTCCTGCTCAGTTCTCTTCTTTGGTTGGAAAGATGGCTTTGAAGTCTCTCTACTTACCATCTTGAGGGGGGATATTAGAGTATGGATCAGTTTATTATTCTGTTTCAGTAAACCGATTTTATGTTTGGTATAAATAACTGTTTACTCATCATTGTAACAGTTTGAATAACAGAATTTCAAAATCTTTTTCCCAATTCTCTCGATTCTATCAACTCTAAGAACAACAGAGCATTTCCACACCTTACAGACACTTATCGAAAACATAATAAATTTTTTTTTTCCAACTCAAGATACTTTGGGTTAACTTCTTTTATAATTAACTTAGTTGACTATGATAATTGAGTATAGATCAGATTCAGTTTTTTGCCTCCAACTTTACTTTTGAAATAAGAAAATAATATTCCATCTATTTCATATAAAATGATATTTAAGATATATTTTTTTTAATTAAGTGAAATTTTGAATTTCCAAGTAAAAATAATCATAATTTTTCTTTGTTACCATTCTATTATCCAATCATTATTTAATTAAAAATTCCAAACCATTCATGGGCATGAGTTATTTTTTTTTCACTGTGGGCTACAAGGGAGGCTCACTTCCCCTCATAAACCCCACATAAAGGGAGTTGGCGCGGGTCGAACCCATGAGGTGTCAGGCTGCTGCTCTATGTACATGAGTTTTTATTTTTTTTTTGTCATCTAAAAATATATTAAAACCAAGGAGGAATACAAGGTAGGATGCGTTTTTGGAATACAAGGGTGAAATACGTTTTTGAAATACACGAAACAAGCCATTAGCCCATACAAGAAAATCTTAAAACCTAGCCAAAAGAACAAACAAGCTACTCTAAGTCAAGAGAAGGAGATAGTCTGAAGAGGAAGGATAATACAGATCACTACACTTGACCAAGAGAACCAGAACACTGATCTTCGACGTCCACAAGAACCAGTTGACACTGAGGCCGTGCTGAAGAAACAAGAGCAACGAGAGCGAACACAAGCTACCACACCTCCAAAAGGCTAAAGACTGTAGGAACTTCTCAACAAGCTCAACCAACACAAACCACAACATGAAACAAAGAAGAACCGAGAAGGAACGAAGGACAAGAACCATACTAGCTCAATCTCCCAAAAACCGAAACACTTGAGGGTACCTAAGTTTCAAGAAACAAAATTCCTTGATCTTGAGATGGGAAACGCCAAAGAAGCTCCACCAATCTTAACACAGATCCTCGTAGAACAATCTATGTCATCTACAACCAAGAGATTGGCCACCCCCCACGCAAAGAGAAGAAGAGAAGAGCGAGTCTAATGTTTGTCAAAAACCAACTTCAAAACCTAAAAGAAGCTTCAAAGAAATGTTGTAGATGCCACTGCAACAGACTATACCATCCGGATGACGACACCAAAACAAAGCCTAGAATAACCTCAAATCACAGACCTTTAGAAAACTCAGAGGCATAGCTAGACCAGACTCAAATACCAAATCAGAACATAACATCCAACACTAGCTAGAGCTAACCGCTAAGGAAAAGACACGCCAAAGCTACAAAGGCAGAAGAAAAGAGCAAACCAGCAAACAAGGAGAGAAGAATATAGCAATGGAACTGAGCCAAGCTCGGCCCGTCACTTACGAGAAGCCGGAAATCCCATGCCCAACTTCTTCAAGACCTCTCTGTCAAGCCAAGGCTCTCTCAAAGCTCCATGACGCAAATTGAGGGAGAGCAGATTCTCCACCGAGAGGCTACGTCGGAGACAACCAAGGCTAACAACGAGGACAGAAGAGCCGGATCCTCCACCAGAACCCACGACGCCACTACAACAAAAGATAGGGAAAGCCGGGAGCCAGCCTTCTCACAGCTCCGACAGCGTCGGTCACCGGAGAAGGCGGTCCCGGCAAAGAGAAACTCAAAGAAAGTTGGCGGCGGCGTTCATGAGTTATTAGTAAGGTTTATATTTTGAGTCATTATTATTTAATGAAAAGTTAATAAGATTATAATAGATATTTTACTGATTTTATTAATTTATGTGCAAAATCCTTAATTTTCATGGAAATGAAACTTAAATGAAACCAATAGAGTACTAAACTAGATATTTCTGAAATTTGTATGTTTTCCTACCGAGAGAAAATAGTTGTTGTATGGTGGAAGCCATAAAGAGCGAGTCCTACTGATTCCTTGGTGACCAAGTTAGCTAGTGAAGATATGAGATTGGGCTCAATAATGAATGATTCTCGGCTATGTAGAGATAAAAATGCGGCTTTCAATGTTGATTATCGCTTTCATCGTGCGTAGCTGAAGAGAAAACAAAAATTTCTGAACATCGAATAACTTTTTCCTTGATTTTAATGCTTTTTAAATTGATGAAGCCGAACCGTTCGGTGGTTTAGGGGACATTTTCTTACCAACGAATATAACTTTTCATATCTCAGCTCGATTCTCACCACCTTTCCCGTAAGGTGTCTATCTCCTCTTTCAAATTTCAAGGAGATCCGTCCGCATTCACAATTATGCGGACTTTAGCAGTCAGCTCCTCTACATCTTTAACCGTTCCTAGGGAGTAGTTGCTTCAGTTTTACTCTACTCATGACTTGTTTGCTCGTTTTGTAGTGAAAGTCGTTCAAGGTCTTCAACCTTCCTAATAGATTCCAGTTTGATTTCTCCTCTGAAACTGATTTGTGTTTTGTCATAAAATCATGAACCTGCAAATTGTGTTTTGTTTTGTATTCCTAATGAAAGATTCTTTTGCTTTGTACATATATCTTGCGAATCACAAGTGCTTTTAATATCTATCCTTTTCAACTTCGAACATATAGCATAGATCTTTTATTTTTTTTGGTGTAAAATAGCAAAGTGTATTAGTATATCTACCATTTTCAACTTCAAACATATAGCATGGATATTTTATTTGTTGGTGTAAAATATCAGTGTCTTGCATTGCTCGTGATTAAAAAGTTGTAATCAGAATTGTTGATTCATTTTATTATTTCCTCTAGAAATAAACATTACAAATCAAACCTTATTAAGCAAAAATATATGTTAAAATGGATTGAGAAAACTAACTAAAAATGGATAACAAAACTGTTAAGAATCAAAAGCTTAATCAAATTCTAGTTTCATCTTCACGGTTAAGTTGTGGACTCCATCTACATATTATTTGCTCTTCCACTGTATAGTTTTCTAAACACACAGGCTTATTCATATTCTCTGTGTCAGATTTTCCATTAACGTAAAGAACTAACAATGTTTTCGCGACGCTTCCCGTTAGTCGGACAGTACAATGGATATCAGACCAAACTCTCAATCGGTTATTCCCATCCATGATCTGAACCAGAACGGAGTATTCAGAGTGGACAAGAGATGGATGATGTTTATACACAACGAAATCAACTCCATATTGTAACCCTGATCTCACAACCCAGTTCTTTGACCGTAGATGTGAATAAGTCTTGTAAGATGTAGCAAAGTCTGATTTAAAGGATCTCATGAATTGCCATATATCTATCTCATTTTCCAAGCAACGACCGTGAAGGGAGATCTTGATGCATTTCAGTTTGTAGAACAAATAGAAAGCTTCTTCAAAGGTTAACTCGATCCATCTCTTATCTTTCTCGGCAGAAACAACGGGTCTACCAAAACAACCACGATCTAAAAGGTCAGCTTGCTTTGGCTCAAGAGGTAGAAGTACATTGCGGTTGGAAAGGAAACCCGAGACCTCGGTTTGGGTCAAAGAAGATTGGAGCTCTGAAACTATTAATGAAATAGGTTCAGCAAGTGCCTTTGCCTCAGCACCTTTCCATTTCCACCTTGGCGCCATGAAAATGGGTCTGTACAGAAAATAGAAAACCAACTTTTCATATATTTTTCCTACAAAAATATAAGAATGTGTGCTTTTACTCAGTTGTATGAGCTAAAACGATAAGTCTCTAAGATAACCTTTGAAACCCTTTTACTGTAAGCCACAGGTCCGTGAAACCCATTTAATAATTTCTAACTAGAAGGTCATGTTCAATTGACAAAAAAAGCTAGTGGAGAAGGTCACAATTCCTAGTTATGAAGTCTGCCATGAATCCTCTGCTAAGTAAAGCTTATAACTTCATTAACACTGAACACGGGCTCTAATTCGTATCCAGTGAATAAAAATTTATCACTCCTAACGAGAATTTAAGCTCAATTAGGACAAGCCAAGTCAACAAAATCTCAATTGTCTACACGTATTATTCGTTAAGGAAGATTACTTGTAAGACGATGTCGAGTGAGGAATGAACTTAAAACAGCGGTGAGGAGCGGCTTGAACGGCGGTGTAGAATAGCTTGAACGACGGTGGGGAAGGGCGGTGAGGAACGGTTTGAACAGTTTCGAAAATTCTTGAGAACAAAACAAAGACGAAGAAGACGAATAGGAAGAGATAGAATGAGAGCAAGTAACTTTGAGAGAAACTCAGATTTTTTTGCTTCAGAAAATTCGACTGATTATGCAAAACATTAAAATTTCGCCGTGATTCATGTCGGAGCAGCCGTCGAAGTCTTTCTTGTTTTGCTTCAGAAGAAAAAACCCTAAATAATTGAAAAAATGAAATAGTTTTGGTTAATGGACAATAAGCTAGAAATTTCAAACGAGGCCCGTTTAACCCACGGGCCCATAATCTTTTAGACATCATTATTCTCGGACATTTCGTCAAACTTCCGTATATAAGAGAATCGATCACTACCAAATATACATCTCCAAATCTAAAAGTTTAAGCATTCAGTTACATCAAAGCCAGAAAATGTTAGGTACATCCAAAATCCATGTATGAATTTGAATTGATTACTGGTCTTCAGGAATATTGTCAATAAGATTGATCTGATCATAGAGAAAGCTCGTCTCAAGATGGCAAAACACGATTAGAATGATTAGGAACTTCTTTTCTCATAGTTTGAATCAATTTCGGCAATGTTGCCATAGTTTTATCATTTATGCCTCATGGCCATCTCCGTGGATTCCTGCAGGCTTCATCCCCTCGGAGCTCAATGTCTTGCTGAATCCAGACGGCTGATATATCAACTCGGTTTAGTGGTTAAATAAGTACTCTACCATCATCGGTTTGGTGGTGGGTTCTCTAATATAATTTGCAGATTTGATGACATGAGTCTCTCTGGCACTTCTTAAAGCAACGAAAGGGTTTAACAAGGATGGACTTCTAGGGAAAGGAGGTTTTGGGGAAGTGCATGTATAAAGGAACTCTACCTGCTAATGGAGAGATAGCAGTGAAAAGAGTGTCCCAAGATGCAGAGGAAGGGATGAAATAGTTAGTGGCTGAAATCGTGAGTATGTGTAATCTGAAGCACAAGAACACGGTTCCACTTCTTGGGTATTGTAGAAGAAAAGGTGAATTACTTATTCCATGAATTATCTATTATATTAAAACATAGTTTGTCTACTTAAAAATGTTATATTAAACTGTTTCATTTTACATATATTTTGATATAACAACTTAATGGATAGATAAATATTTCATTATAATAATATATTCAGATCTTTAAAAAATATATTTAATAATTTAATAAATATAGAAGAATATATATCATCCTTCCCTAAAATTAAGGACACTTACGTGTAAAATTTTAAGATCAATATTTATTTATTTGGTGAATAGAATCCACAAAAGATTATTCTGTATTAAAATTTAAATTAAATTTTTATCAAAAACAAAAAATAAACGTTACACAAAATATTTTGATAAATAAGTAGACAAACCATACCAAATAAACACAATTAAGATCAATATACACAAAATCTATTTTTGATATTTATGAATATTTTTAAATGAATCAACTTTAGTAATGTGTTACGTCAGAGTTTACTATAATGGTGATCTGCATCATGTTGTTTTTTTCATTCTGAATGTTGCAAGCCACCATTAGATTGTTTTTATATAAATGAGGCGTGGTGGTCAACAGGAGGAGGGATAGTTGGATCGAACCCTGACTGTATGTTATAGAACAACGACCATAGCATGTTGTGTTATGACTGTAACTCTTATAAAGTAGTTGTTCTCGGGAGCTTAAAGAAGAGTTAGAGAAAAGTATTGGAGATTAACATCGTAGTACTTATCACTCTCGGTCATCTTATATGTGATTGTTTATCGAAATGTTAAGAGGATTGATAGCAATGAGCCAGCCGGTGAAGCTAGAATGACAAAATTACACCCTAGTCATTTCCACATTTGAGATCAAAAGTTTTGGTACATCTCTTTGACTAGACCAAAGATGTTGAAAGAAAATATGAGAAACAAAAGCTTTGATTTATGTGTTGACTTGCTCATATTAGTACTTTGTGTTTGTATTTGGTATGCAGCACATTTCTGTATGTGTATATCAAATTGTTGGAATCAGAACTGTTGATTCATTTTATTACTTTGCCTAAAAATAAACGTTACAAATCAAACCTTAATAATCGAAAATATCTGTTAAAATGGGTTGAGAAAGCTAAATAGAAATTGATAAGAAGAATAAAAAACTTGATCAAATTCTGGTTTCATCTTCACGGCTAAGTTGTGGACTCCATCTACGTATTATTTGTTCTTACACTCTGTAGCTTTCTAAACACACATGTTTGTTCATGTTCTCTTTGTTAGCTTGTCCAGTGACGTATATAACCAACAATGTTTTTGCGACGCTTCTGGTTAGCCGGACAGTGCCATGGATATTTATCCATACTCTTAACTGGTCATTCTTATCCATAGACTGAACCACATCAACGTATTCAGAGTGGACAATAGGTGGATGATGTCTATACACACAACTACATCGACTTCATATTGTAGCCATGATCGCACAACCCTATTCTTTGATCGTAGTTGTGACTAAGCCTTGTAAGATTTAGCAAAGTCTTGCTTAAAGGTTCTCATGGAATCCCATTTATCCACCTTGAAGGGAGATCTTGATGCATTTCAGTTTGTAGAACAAAAAGAAAGCGTCTTCAAAAGTTAACTTGATCCATCTCCTTTCTTTCTCGGCAGAAACAATGGGTCTACCAAAACAACCACAGTCTAAAAGGCCAGCTTGCTTTGGCTCAACAGATAGAAGTGCATTACAGTTGGAGAGGAAAACCAAGGCCTCGGTTTGGGTTAAAGAAGAATGAAGCTTTGAGACTGTCAATGAAATAGGTTCAACAAGCGCATTTGCCTCAACACCTTTCCATTTCCACCTTGGCGCCATGGAGATGGATCTGTACGGAAAAGAGAAAATCAAATTTTCACACATTTTCCCTACTAAAATAAGAATGTTTTTGCTTATACTTAGTGATGTATAGCGTTTGGGCTTCTTTTGGCCGTCTTTTATACTCGATTTTTGTTAGTTTAGGAAGCATTTAGGGTTGTTTATGTGTATTTGTATTGCATTTTATATTTTAGGTGTTTTAGTCGAGCATAATAGAGAAACCGGGTAAAAACAGACGCAAATAAGCAGAAACAAAGGCGCACTTGGATGCTGTACCGGTGAGTCATAGCTATTAGATCATCTCAGTATGAAGAACACTATGCGATAAGTACGTATTCCAGTCAAACCAAAATAATACATCAAACCGGTACAACTGTATTGGTGGAGTGTATAGATCACACCTGACCGGTACAATGTTTTGCCTGAGCCAAAAATCTATACCAGTCACCAATACCAGTTCGGGAAAACTGGTACAGATGCACCCAAAGCATACCGACATGAAAATACCAGTTTGGCAAATCGGTACCCAACTGAAGAAAGTCAAACTTAAGCTTTGACCAAGACGCTTTTATCCTTATTTTTAGTAGATATAAATAGGTCTTTGACCTAGTTTTTTCATGAAGCTATCTTTTGTTTTTAATTTTGGAGACTACTTGCTTATTTTGTACAAAAACCTTGATTTTGGTGATTAATCATAGTTTATTTTGGATTTCTTATTTTTTTGTTTAAATCTTATTCATTATGGGATTTTGTGTTTTAAGCATGATTAGTGAGTAGTCATTTCCTAGTAAATGGGTTAGGTAGATTAGGGTGATTTAGGTAAGAGAATGTGATGGTTAGGGCTTAGATTTCTTATATCCTCAATCATTTGACGTTCTTAATGCTAGATTAAGCTTGATCATTTGAATCTAGAGAAGACATTTTGTTGCCCGAAAAGGTGTTCGATGAAATGTCAGAATGAGTTAATTGAGTGCTAAATGAGGCCTAACCAAGAGATTTAGTTACTTAGCTAGTGGTTGTATAATTTATACTGTAATGCTTGCTAGTTATGTGATTACTTAAGGGATTGTATTCGGCGTATGATTAGTAAATGGATTAGTATCATGAGAGTGGATTATTCTAATTTAGAAAGTCTTAGACCAAGGATTAGTATTAAACATTTGAATTGGGCATCATAGACCCGCACTAGATCACCCGAGTCGATTGCCTTAGCTTGTTTACTTAATCTTTTAGTTGTTTTTATCTCTTTATTGTTTAGTTGACTTTTCTGTTCTTGTTGACTTTTGTTGACTTTTTGTTTAATGCTCTTTTAGGATTGTTAGTGATGAACAACCTTTCTTTTCGACTTAGATTTAATTTCATTCTCTTGAGTTCTAGTTAGTTAATTGCATCATGAACGGGTTCGACGACATCTTAAATACTACAATTTGACTAGATAAAATCTAGGGTTGTTTGCCTAGAATAACATGTTTTAAAAAGTATTTGTCTGATTTGTCATTCTTTTGTAAAATAGCAAGTTAGTGTGTTTGGATGAAGAAATAAAAAACTGAGATGGTGTCGAAATGTCTCTATTGACCTCCACTTAGAAAAGTATTTATTGGTTTTCTCTCTCATAAAAACAAATCGATACTATGTTTTTTGTTGGTTTTCTCTCTCTTCAAAACACATGGATTTTCTTCTCTTTGATATAATTAATTTTTGGTTGAGAATCAAACATATGGTTCGTGACTACAAATCAATGAACTAAAATATAAGAATTTATTATCGTAGTAATTTTGAGGAAACAAATCTGGAAACCGGTTTGCATTAAGTTTTTCAATTAGCATTGTCGTTTGCAATAAGCGTTGGTGTACGTATTTTGCTCAAAAAGTGTAAGGATTGTTGTTTCATGTTTCTGAAATTGAATGTGTACGTGTTTTAAGTGTTTTGACTTGTATTGACCGAACACAATCTATTAACCACATATCAATGAATTTAATTTGTAAAGTGTGTGATCGAGAATAAAAAAATTGACCACATATCAGTGAAGTGATGACTAGGTATCAATTCAGTAAACAATAACCACACACTTAACACTGAATATTAATCATTAAACACCAAAATACCGATCTTAAAACACAGGACATGACCGAAGAGGAAGAAACTATAACTTGTAATACTGTGATTGAATTTTGTGTTTATCTTCATAAAGTTTCGATTTTCACAGAAAAATATTAATTTTTTAAAAGAAGAAAGTAATGGTGTTGCTAAGCAATGGGGAAGGGGAAAAGTTTTGAGGAAAGAGAAAGAAGAGAGAAAGTGAAAAAGTGACAAAGGTGAAAGATGAGAGAAGGTGAAGAGGAAGAAAAAAAGAGGAAAAATAGAAAATTATTTTTTATTAGTATAATTAGTTAAAGGGTATTGCCGTAATCAGATTTGACAATATCTTTTAAAAACTTGTCCTCTGAGACAAATTGTTCTAAAATCTACCTATAAATTTTGGCGCCGATGCCGATTCAAGATTTTGTTTAGCAATTCGGACTTTGAATCTGTGTAGGACTAAGTATTTTTGTTATTTCATTCACTAATCTTTCTACAACTTTTGTTTTTGTCTTCTCTACTGCATTAACCTAAGAAGTAGAGGGCCAATCGATATTATACCCTTGGCGACAGACATTCCGGCAGTCGAAAGGCAAAATACACGAGCTCGAAGGGAAGAAGAAAGACGAGCTCATCTCCAATGTTTAGACTTAGAGATGGAGCACAAAGACAACACCAATGGAGTGGGTCACGTCTAGCACCCACCGGCTCGAACGATATGGGGTAATGAAGAGCCCAACGTCTATGGACACCGAGCCGGAATCCGCGCCCAACCCGTCACCAACAATAATTTTGAGATTAAATCGAGCTTGGGTGAGAACCTCGCCCAGAGGAATACCAACTATGGCGAGGATTCCAATAGGACAACCTGAGATAGTGGTAGAAGTCGAGATGACCAATACAAAAGGGAGATCAAGTCTCTTCACGAGAAGCTTGATCGGTTCATCACCTCTCAACAAAGAATACTAAGCTTTGTAGGTGATATTGAGGAGGGGGTTCACGAATATGCACATCAAGAGGAGTTACACTATGTGGGTAATTAATATGTCTTGATTTTAGGTGTTTATGACCTGCCTTTTGGCATGATTATGTACCCCTTACGAGTTATTAACGTGTTTTTGGAGTCATTTGGCCTCCTTTCAGATTTTCTTAGGCCTGTAGAGGATTTCTGAGGAAAAGAAGCTTTTAGACACATTTACAATAAGATTTGAAGAAAGTCTTCCTGTACAAGCCCGAGTTCGGTGGAACCACATCTTGATCGGTTCGCCCTCACTCCGACCAAGACTGTTGGACCCGATTCACGAAACGTAAAGGTCGAATGCATAATGAGGCTCGAGGATTCACGATGAGATCAACCCGTGGTTCGGTCGAACTGAATTCTAGTTCGGTTGAACCAAAAAGACGAATTTCCAAATTTCAAAGTTTCGAAGCCCGAGCCCACTTATCACCCTACGTCATGAACCCTATTTAAGCACCAAGAGAGACAATATTTTAAGCATGTTTTTTACTTTAGAAAATTTGATTTTATTTTGCGTTAAGTTTTATTTGCAACTAGGTTTTTGTTAGGTTTGCTTAGGGAGATAGATCAAATCGACAACTTGTATCTCGATCCTTGTTTTACTTATCATAGTTATTACTTTCTTTTATGCTTTCAATCATGCCTTGTTTGCTACATGTCTGAGTAGTTTAGTAGCTTAGATCTAGGGTTTCTCCTAGAAGGGTAAGTTAGGGTTCATGCTCGATTAGGTTTAGAGAAAAGGAAACAATAGGGATCCTCTCTTAGTGGCTGATTTGTAGCATGAATTCAATCTGACAAATTTGATTTAAGGCTTAGGACTATCCTAGCCTGACAAGCATTTATTTGGATTGCCTAAATCGGTAGCTAAGAGAGTCCAGATTTGATCATTCTGCCTGAGAAGGGGAGCCATCGAGGCTGGTAAACTTTCATTAAACCTTGTTTAACTGAGACCGCCTAGTTCGATGGGATAACAATTTGATTGGACTATCGGGATTTCTAGGGTCTTGGGGCTAGCATTAGTGACGTTGCAACATCCAATGGGTTCGATTAGGCGTTAGGTTCACACATGAGTCCCCAGGGTGAACCTATTTTCAGAGTTTTAGTAAAGGGGACATAAATTGAATTTCGTATTGGTTGTAGCTCTAGTCTGATATTGAGTGACGAATGTTGGGGTTTGACGAGTTCTTCTAGGAATCTGAGATATGTTCCTAGATCCTAAGTTCTTTTCTTGAAAATATATCTGAGTAGTTCCCTCCAAAACCCTTTTTAGAATCCCCTCAGCTGAGGAACAAGATCGCCATCTTCCAACAGCTCGCAACAGAAACTTTCCATGAAGCTCTTGACTGTTTCAAGTAGTATGTTGTAGACTACCCGCACCACAAGTTTAATGAGGTGACCCTACTTATCATATTTTACAATGGTGCTGCAGAGAAGTACCATAGCGCTTTAGACACTGCTAGCAACAGAGACTTCATGACCAAGACTATCGAGGATGCCCATGAACTGATTGAGAATCTAGTTGCAAGCAGTGCCAACAAGACGACTGACTATGATAGAGAAACAAGTATTCCAAAACCCCATTCCAGAGAGTTAGAAGAGCTTAAAGCCCAAGTGGCTCAGCTACTAAGAGGGATCAGCGTGCAATCAATTTCGTTGGCGACCAAACATACGTGCAATAATCAAATGGTAAAGAGGATTTCGACTTGCAATTCAATTTTCAAAACATATTTGCTTATTTATGTGATTGATTCATGTTTGTCTTCTACTTTCTTAAGTGATGTAAGACTTTTCAAATATATTTTATATTGAATATTTTATATATCTATTTCAAAAAATCACTTTTAATCTAGTAGAATATACTACAAAGAATAATTTGAAATTATTTTAAGTATAATATTAAAAATTCGAAATTATATATTTAATTAATTGTAAATTTAAATTTTAAATATGTTTTTCTTTTAAATCCAAATGTTTAAATTATTAAAACTTAATTTTTTGGCCCAACAATTAAGTTAGATAAGAAAGAATTGTATAATTTAGATGTTGAATAAATCAAACTTCTAACATGTAATTCAACAATTAAAACATATTTTCTTATTTATATGATTGATTCATGTTTGTCTTTTACTTTCTTAACCGATGTAGGATTATCTTTTTATTGAATACTTTACATTAGTTTCCAAAAAAACTATTTATTCAATAGAATATATTAAAAAGATTAAGTTTAAATTATTCTAGGTATAATATTTTTAAATCTAAACGTAATTACATCTTTAAATGTTTTTTTATATCTAAATATTTAAATTATTATAACTTAATCATAATTACATATATTTTCAGTTTTACCCTTGATAAAAATTACATATAATTCAAGTTTTATTCTTAATAAAATATTTTTATTTTGTTCTTTAAATTGTTTATTTTCAATGACATAACATGTAATATTTTAATAATTTAAAGGTTATATTTTTTAAAATGATTCTGAAAAATAGTATAGAGATATTTTTACGGTTATTAATTATAACTTTTAATTATTTTAAATGGTTACAGTTGAGTTACAATTTAAAGCGATATGGGGTTAAGGTTTGAAAAACAATTTAAAGCGATATGGGGTTAAAGGTTTGAAATTACGGATTAATTTTGGTCAAGCCTAATTGTTAGTTTAAATTTTCTCGGGAATTCCAAAAAACGAAAATTTTGAAACTCACGTTAAAGCGTGAGTGAATTTTAATGCTTTGATTTCACCAATAAGTCTGCATCGAATCTGGTGGGTCTAAAAAGAGTTTTATTCGTAAATGTTGGTGATGCATTGACGTAACTATTAGAGGAAGAGCATAGAAGATGAAACTGTGTGTTGTTTTTTATTTCTAGACAACCAGTTTTAAATTGTGAGTATATCAACGAGACGACTTGCATTTTACATTTTATAATGGGAAAATTGTCTGAAACATCTGGAACTTGAACATTGACCTTTTAAACTAGCTTAACTATTACATAAACCATGTAATTTTATTTTTGTTAACTTTCAATTTAAATCTGAAATTTTTGTTGAGTGGACCAAATTAGACACAACGTTAATTTCACTAACAAACTATTTAAACGAAGTTAAAACTCACTATTAGTAAAGTTAACGTTGTGTCTAATTTGGCTCAGTCAACAAATTTTCGGGATTTTTGAAAGTCAACTAAACTATGAGGTTTTAAATGGCTTAAGTGTTACACTACAAGAAAACTGCTTAAAAGCGACTACGGATATAG
>OVAU01001053.1:0-16432 GCA_900406315.1 Biscutella laevigata subsp. laevigata
AAATTAATTTTAATAGTTTTATATTTATTTATATATAAACCTAAATTTTATATTTCTATTTTTCTTATAAATAACAAATATTGTTAGGATAATATATACAAATTATATTATATTTTTTTGAATTTATTATTCTATTTTTTATTATAAAACCGTGCGGGTCAAAAGTCTAGTTTCAAATAATTTTGAATAGTTTGGTTAAAAATGAATAGAACTAAAGTGGATCAACAAACAACATTTTATTAAAAGATTCATACTCAAATATCTAAAAAAACAACAGAAAAACTGAATCAAACCGAAAGAAAACTAAAATACCCGAACGGTTACTAAAAACTTAAATCTAAAAACCAAACTGAATAGAAATCAAAACGAATTCGAACCGGTTACTCGAATGCCTGATACAAGCCCTTCTTGAAGATACAATATATTTAGGTTTCCAAATACACAACACTCTCAACATTATCCCAAAGTGTTGCAAGCATCCTTAAGTTCAACGTAGAGTTATGAAGCAATGGTCTTGTTTCAATAGTTCGAGTGATCTCATTCCTCTCCAAATCATAACTGAAAAAGAGTGAAGGTTGAGTCCTCGACAGATTTGCACTTGTGAACCAAAATTCACCACTACGACCAGTGCTACTCATCTTCAACACATCTCCAAGGAAAAAATTCATCTGAGAAAAAGGCAAAACAAAAGTCATCTTGTCCGACCATTGATGACTCTTCTTCTTCTTGACATCTTCTTCAAGAACCCAAACATTCACCTTACCGTCGATCAAAAGAGTCAAACATTCAAAAACAGCGATTTTTCCTTTGTAGATCATGAGATCGACGCAAAGCAAGTTGGGAGACAAGTGAACAGTAGTTGGCATTTCAAACATCTTAAACTCTTCGGAACTGAAATCAAAACTCATAACCACAGGTTTGGTTTTGTCAGTCCAAGCTCCGTAATACAAAACACCGTTAATAGTCAAACCTTTGTAGTAATAGCTAAAAGGATGATGAGGAATGTGGTTTCGAGTCTTTCTCCATGAAGCTCCAGGTCCAAGTGTCAACACATGATGCTCTGACGTCACTAGTCTTTCTTCATCCCTGCTCACTTTCCAAACTGTACTAACAACTTTGTATTCATCAGTAACAGGATCGTGTCCGAAACAACACCACATATACTCCTCACGATAGTTTCCTTTGATTTTTGGCAATTCCACAACTTGTCTTGTGGCAAGGTTACATACCTGCACTCTTCTCATGTTTCTGAAACACACCAAGCCACGAACATAGCTCACGAAGTAACCTCCTCCTAACTCCGGCATTGACAAATCTTGGTCGAGTTTTACAGCAACAGATGTATTCGAGTAATCATGATTGGATGATGTGAGTAAGAGATACTCACTTTGGTTGACGTGATTCACTAAATACGAAGTGAAACGACTTCTTGGTGAAGTTTGAAGGAAAAGATTGGAAAAGAATCGAGAAGTGATAAGTGAAATCCAGAACTTTGAGACACACTTGAATCTCATCAGAGATTTCACTGGTAGTCTTACCAGAATCTCAATCAGCAGCTCCTCAGATATCTCAGGGAAGACCGCCATAGTGATCTCCGGTGAGGCCACCACGTTGTTCACCACCACCTCCTTGGTCTTCTTCTTGCTTCTCCTGCGATCTTTCTTGACGCCAACGCTTACACACGACCCCATTGTTGGTTGCTTCACTGATTTGTGTGTTCCAACTCTACATTAGTGCATGGTATTTATAAGACTAAATTTAGTCTTTTTCATTTATGTTTTATATTAAAACATTCTATAATTTGGAAATAGAAAAAAACTGAGTGTCCATTTATGCTTATATTTGTTTCTTTCAATCATCACAATGCACAAAAGATATCCTTCTAAACTCAGCTTCCATTTCTGTTTACGATACATATAAATTAATTTCCTTCGTTTTCCTTTTATACCCCTTTGAAATTTCTATAAACTAAATTCGGTTAATCTATGGACAAACCAATAACCGAACTCAATTTAATCTATCGATATTCCGGTTTGGTCAATAATCGCACGCTGACCTCTCATCGTTCGAGACATAGCCATCAATCAAAGCAATTGAACTTGTGTTGGCAACTTATAACGAATAGGCACAAGAAGCCATCTTCATGCCTCATAATGAAAATATCAAATGAGATCTTGACTCTTATTATTCCATTATGAACGAAAAGAAACAAATTATGAAATTGATAACTAAAACCAAATGGGTTTATCATCATCATCATCATTGGGTCTCCAATGAAGATCTCAACATTGCATAACTGAATGGGTGTGTACTTATTATTGTTAAGATTGGCTCACAAAATCACAGTAAAAGATAAGAAGAAGAGAGAGTTGTTTCCAGCCTCGGTGGATGGATACAGAAACATGATCAGTATCCCCAGTAGTCATTACGGATTTCGTCATCAAACTTCTTTTTGAGTTCTGGGTGCTTCTCAAAGTACTCATCTGCAGTCATGGTGCTGAGCTTTTTCTGATTACACCAAAAAGTATAAACATTGCTCACTGTATCACAGAATCTTGAGGTACTAATCCAAGAACTTGTGTTTGTGGGTGACTTACGCTTATCTCTTGAACGTCAATAATTTCTTTCTCCAACCGTTCAGATTCCTTCAGCGATTTCTGTTCTGCTTCTTTCAGTTCCACCAACTGAATATAGCATGAAACAAAGCACAAGGAAACACTAAGTTCACTAAAAAGAGCTCATATAAGCAAAACTTATAAGAACCATGAATGGAAAGAATCGAGTTCTTAGGCTATTGCTCACCAAAGCATCAAACTTTGGCTTGTATTCAGGAGTAACATTGTCAACGTACTTGGGAATCTCAATGCCTGCAGCAAACGAATAGCAAAAAATTAAAAAATAAAACTTAGCTTTTTATAATCTCCACAATTCCAACACTGAGAAAAAGGAAAATAACAACTAGGGAACTTCGGTTTCAGTCTCCTATGGAACAAATCTCTCTCAAAGCTTTAGTAGTCAGGTTTGAGAGACGGAGAAAGGCAAGCAAAAGACTGCAGCTTGATAACTACACACAAACTAGTTGAAAGGATAAACAATTTTGCAGATGTGCATGATCATTAGAAGTTGCACTGAATTGCAAGACCACACAAACGCTCACAAGGGTCATAAGAAGATAAGGTCCAACAGAACATTAAGATTTGATGAAAAATCCAACTTACTGTCATAAGCTTCCTTGTACATGTCAACAATGCCAGACCCAATACCCTTTCTGTAGAAATCCCAATCTATGGGTTCAGGCTCCTGGTGATACACCAACGAAAGAGAAAACAAGAATTAGTGCTTTAAGGATTGCTTTCGGAAATGACGATTTAGTAAAATAAGATAAACAAGATGGAAATCCAATTATCAGAGTACAAGAAGAGCTAGGCGACCCAGAATCGGTGCTTTCATTGACATTTCAAATGCAAATGAGCAAGGAACAAAGGCCAATCACAATGGTCTCTAATTAATACGTCTTTAAAGAAACAGATCTTAACAAATTATGGATCAACTATGAGAACAACATCAACCGAATATGAGGAGTGCCACCAACAAAAATCAGATATCGTGAAAGAGTGACCTGATCCAGATTACTAATGTCGAAAGATCTAAAAGCGCAACCAACCCATACGTGAAAGAAATCAGATCAATAGAAGAGAAATCGAAAGAGAACCTGACTGAACTTGGTCTGGAGCTGCGTGTTAACCTCATCGAAAGCACGACGGAGATTAGAGAACTCTCTGCGAGCCTCATCGGAGACAAGGACCTTAGACATCCCTTCCCAATCGATAGTCCTCGAAGCTTTGAAAGCAACATCGGCGATTTTCTTACCGGTTCCGCTCATTTTTTCTCACAATTTGACAAACACTGATGAATGCGGAGAGAAAGATGATGTAAAATGTCCTCCGATCCAACCAATGAAGGGAAAAAGCCCTAGAATCCTTAAAAGGCTTTAAGGCCCTTTCATTTCCATCAACTTCCATATTAACCCTTTTATTTATTTAATTTTCTAAAAAACCCATCAATCTTTATTACTCTTTGAGTTTTAGGCTACTTTGGCTTAATATGTGATATGTTTCTTCTGTTCTTGGTGTGAAAATCACAAAAAATCTCTTACTTATATTTGTCTCATCATCAGTAGAAAGTTACAGACATAATCAGATGTTAACCAATCAAAATAATCAAACAAATAAGTGAGTGAGTAGCAAAGACAAAAGACACCAAAACAAATCAAGAAAATTGTTAAGACACAACATAATCTTCTCTGAATTCACCTCTGTTCCAGACTTTTGCCTGATCAACAACGTTAGACATAACTATAAGTCGGCTTAAGCAAGACCAGTATTGCTTTCTAGCTTCGGAGGACCTGAAAACCGCCTTACAGTCTTAGGAGATCCTGAGAAGGACAAACGTTTTTTGGCTGTCTTCTCTGAGCCTAAAGGACTAAGGTTTGAGAACCGTGCTCTTGCTTTAGCGGCTTGTGTAGGCGCCATGTAACCTGGAACTGACTGAGAACGAATACTTGTGAAGCTTTCGTCATCTCTAGTGGATGAAACTGACCCACCAATGCTATGTCTACGGTTACAAGGTTGTTCTGATTGGATACTCAACGAACTCTTTGAGTCTGCATCACCACTTGGGACTTGCCTCACTCTCTGGCTTGAACCTCTTCGAATGTTTGGTGTCTTTCCTTTTGGTGAGAGGTTTTTCCCTCGCGGAACTATCTCAGACATGGCACGGCTTGCTACACTCTTAACGGAAGAGTTTTTGTCATCTGGTGTGAGTGTGAGTGACTGGTTTTCGTTTGGTCTTGCAGCCATCCAACGTTCTAACCAACTCCAACCCCAATGCGGATTGTTTGGGTCCATGAATGTCTGAGAACCCATTTTAGATGAGTTTTTCAACGTATTCTGCATATTACACAGTTTCCATCATTATGAGATTCATTATCCTTTAGGTGAAAAGATCCATAGAGTAGGATAGAAAACTAGTTTGATACCTGATGAGTGTATGCATATGCAAGTGCTTTTTCTCTTCTCATTGTTGCTACTTGCTTGTTCAACATGTTTGCTTCAACTTTCTCCAAAGACAGTGTGCTATCATTCCAATTTTCTCCAATCTATTCCAAAACATAATACAATCATTCAGTATTGTAGCAAACATGAATTTTACAGGCTACAGAAACCAAGATCTTGTCAGGATTTACTTGCCTTGGTAGAATCTTTTATGTGTTTTTGTTGGAGCTGTCGAACACAAGCTTGTTTATCCTCTGACAATCGTTGCCTCCTCTCACGAATCTGATATTGTAGTCTAGCTAGTGTTTGCATGTTTTGCAGTGTCGATGTTGCTTGTCGTCTCACACATTTCCCTTGGATTAAAGATTTTAGTCTCACAAGTCCTCTCAATGCACGCAATGCTCTTCTTGCCTGAAACAGGTATAAAACTTGTTCCATCAACAAACCAAACTTCTGCGTACTCGACTGAAACACAATGAAAACAAAACGATACCATATATCCTCTAAATGCTGTTTGAATCTTGATAGCTGCAATAGCTTCTTTTGATTTCCCAGGGAAGCGTGATACTGCAGTGAGACGAACAACTTCAGCAGCAGCTTGAGCAGCTGCAACAGCTGCCTCTGCAGCAGCAGCAGTTGCAATAGCTACAGAGTGAGCATGTCTGCTCTGTTGCTCCTCAATCTCCTTTAGTTTTGCTTCATTTGCAGCACAAGAAGTATTGCTAAGGTCCAACTTCTTCTTGGATTTACCAAACCATTTCTTGGCCTTATGTGGTTTCTAATGGAGGAAAACAAAACCGTTTTCAATATCAGTTTTTTTCAATTTAACCAAGACACAAACAAGCATTTGTCTTTATAGATTTACATATCAAAATTACCTGTTCTTTGTTTTGTTTTGGTTCTGAACTGAAGACTTTCTTTAGAGCAGAGAACCAATTCTTACCCATTTTGAGTTGTTTCTTTCCAAATTATCTGCAAATAAAACCGACAGAGATAAATTCATACACTCCAAAATGATATAGATGGTTGAATTCATCCTAAATATACAAGCCTTAATCTATAATATTAGAGGAAACTTTATTCAGAATTACAAAAAGTCAGAGATTTAAAAATGGAATGTATAGACACACAAATTATAAATCTCTTGAATCTTTGAGAGAGAGAGCAACCAAAGATTTTTTTTTTTTGAAGGACAAAAAAACTCGTAGAAAAAAACCAAACCTTGAAGGCCTTTCACTGTAGATCAAGACCCAGAATTTGAGAGAGAAAAAAAAAAAATCAGTTTTCAGAAAGTGAATTAAGGACAAAGAAACACGTAGGTATTTGTGTAACTACGTAGTATACACGCGTACTTACACTTTGGAAGTGACAATTATTGAGAAGAAAGAAGAAAGAACAGAGAAGAAAGTCTTAGATAGACAAGAGAAAGAACAATGTAAAGGGTTTCTTGGGATTCAGACAAGAAAGATAAGAGGGTAATGGAAGTTAGAGAGATCTGTGTTAGAAAATATGGTAGAGAAAAAGCAGGAAATGAAACAGATCTTGAAGGAGAAAGGGTCCAAAGGAATGAAACAGTGACCGACCGTGACATAAAGTGTATTTATAAAAATAGACCTTTTCATGCGTATAGTTGGACTTTTATATAATAAAACTCTGTTTATAGATTACCAAATATATATGTTTTATTAGATTTTATAAGTTAATTGAGTGCTTGAAATTAGGAATCAATTTTGGTAATACTATGAACATGAATTTTATATTCAAGAACCAGACACAAAAAATAATATCTGTAAGCAGGCCTACAGTCTTCGTCTTATTTGTTTAAGAGTTTTGAGAAATTAAGGCATGAGAATTGAAGAAGAGGAAGTGAACTGCACGTTTTATTAAATTGTCGGTGGTTTGATTGTATCAAAAAAAACTTCTTTATCCCTTTATCCGTTTTTAATCATAGACATAAATAAATTAAATTAAATTAGCATATGGAAATTTCTTTTCTTAAAGATGTTTTATATACTTTACTTAGATAAAGTCTAGATTTTGATGAGAAAACTAGTGATAACAATGCAGGTCGAATTTGTGAATACGTTTTTATCAAAAGAATTCACTATTACTTTGTGTGTGAAGGATGTGTTTGAGAATTCAATGAAGAAAGAAAAAAGAAGAGACATCAAGGACTACAGATTGGGGTGGGACATAAAACAAAGAGGTTATGGGGTGATTCGGAGACATGCATGGTCTATTTCGGTTTGGTTAGATAAATCCAAAGTTTGGGTTTAATTGAAGGTAAATATACAAATTGCTCAATTACCCTCTACACTGTCGTTCATGAAAATTGTGAAAATTTATAATATGTTAGAATTTTTATTTCATGAAATTACTTAGTAGATATTAATCTACAAAATTTTAGATATTTTGTAAGATTTTTAAAATTTGTATTTTGGGAAATTCTATTGTTTTGGTCGATAATAATATGTTAATTTTGTAAAACACTATAATATTGTATTTTGAAGAATTAGATAATTTGATGAAAAATATTCCATAAAATTTGTAACCGTAGGAAAAACTCTTGTTCGTTTAGATTATGTCAAAATTAAATCAATCAATGAAATAACCATTTAATTTTCTTTGACTAAGCAAATGGAAGTATTAATGTAGCAGAAACAGAATCACACAAACAAACCTGCTTTGGAGTTTCTTAGAACCGCAAACACATAAATAAGAGAGATTTGTGACAAGTTTTAAAAAATAATTATCTATATATGCACTTTTTTGTACCTTAGCAAGTTTAGGTTATTTGCTGACTAAATAAAAAAATGGAGAGGTAGTGAAAAAACAATCTTGTCCTTGAGCTGAAGTGTTATAACAAATTTTGTTTATTTTCTGATCCATTTGATTAAAGTCTAAAGGAGAGATCCGACGACTGTGGTTTATGCGGTTAGAAAAAGATTAGTCTTGGGTAATGAGAAAGTTAAAAGGTTTCTTTCTCTTTCTCTTTCCATTTTTCTTCGTTCTTTAACATAATTATTTTTTGGTTGAGAATCAAAGATAAATGTAGTTAGAGAAGTTGAATATCTTTTTTTCCCAACAATTTAAGATGCATTTCGAAAATTATATGGTAAAAAATAGTAAGATCGTAACCATAAAACACTGACCACAAATCTCAAATATCATGGTTGTCGCTAAAAACATGTCGTGTAGTTGTAGTATCAGGATCATAATTCTATGGTTTGTGACCATGAATCAATGAACTAAAATTTATGAATTTGTGATCATAGTCGTTTGGAGGAAACAAATCTGGAAACCGGTTTGCATTAAATTTTCAATTAGCATTTTCGTTTGCAGTAAGCGTTGATGTACGTGTTTTGCTCAAAAAGTGTAAGGATTGTTGTTTCATGTTTCTGAAATTGAATGTGTATGTGTTTTAGGTGTTTTGACTTGTTTAACCGAACATAATCTATGAACCACATATAAATGAATTTAATTTGTAAAGCGTGTGATCGAGAATAAAATAATTGACCACATATCGGTGAATTGTTGATTATGGATCAATTCTCTAAACAATAACCACATACTAAACATTGAATATTAATCATTAAGCACCAAAAACACTAATCATAAAACACAAGACATGACCGAAAAGAAAGAAACTTTAAGCTGTAATATTGTGATTGAGATTTGTGTTTATTTTCATAAAAAAGTTTCCTACAGAAAACAAAAATCTTTAAAGAAGAATTGTGTTGCTAAACTTTTAGGAAAGAAAAAAGTTTTGAGGTAAAAAAAGAAAAGAGAAGGTGAAAAAGTGACGAACAAGGAAGAAGAGAAGGTGAAGAGGAAAGAAATAAAAAATCATTTTTATTAGTATTTGATAAATTGAAAGATATTTGGTCATTTGACAAGATGAATTTGTCATATGAAAAAAAAAGTGCTAGAATGTAAAACATGCTATTCTAGACAAAATGTTCCATAAATAATACTCAGTAATAATAAAATTAGCCACTACCATGGCTTCAAACGATGCAGGAAGGTCGATATGGGACTCCTCTTTTCTTGAATATACGTATTCAGCATCTTAGTATTCTTGAAGCAATCACATATAGGTACCTGTTAAAGGGTACAAAACAGTGTTAGCTATTGCAAAGAGAGAGAGGTTTATAGTTGAATACTGTTTACCTCTTCACTACGTATTCCAGCTGGAAACCGAGTTACTTGACTAAAATCTTGCTTCCACTGAGAGCACGGGCTAAGATCCAGGCGATAAATGGGAGGGGAAGAAGTTTCCAGGCAATTGCAGCCATGAGCATATACAAACTTGAGGCTCAATGGAAGTTCTGTCAGTTCTGTAAGGTTCTTGCAATAATTGAGGCAGAGAGTTACCAACGAGGTGAAGTATTCGATACTTGCAGGCAATGTCACAAAATTGCGTCTACTGAGATCTAAATATGTCAAGTTGGTCAAATGTTGAACATGACATGATAATGGTTCAACAGGATTGCAGTTGTCAAGCCAAAGCTCAAGCAAACAACTTCCTAGGCCCTTCAATGATCGGAGGTTGGAACAGTCAGAAAGTCTAAGCGTCTCCACACGATACAGTTCAGGCAGCTCTTCAAGTCTGCGGCAGTTGCAAAGCGTGACGTGTTTCAACTTTGGAAGTTGAGTCATCGTTCTTGGTAACAAACTGAAGTCATTTCCACTTAGGTCCAATTTCTCTAGGGCTTTCATTCTGCCTATGTCATCTGGGATGTTGTAGATGTTAAGGTTGATTAGAATCAACTCCCGCAACCAGGGAAAATACGAAAAATTATAACATCCGAAAGGACCACTTTTCTTGCTGTAGTGAAACCGCATGATTTCAAGTGATGCTTTCTTTTCCAATAGTCTCTGTTCATCATTGGTCTGGTTCTCAGAAACAATGCAAAAATGCTCTGCATTCCCATGAAGAAAAGAGAACCAGACTGTTAAATTTCCTTTGATGGACAGATCTGTAAAAGAATTATATCTAGACTCTATCCAATTCCTTGAAATATTCACGAGCAAACCTGCCCATGGATCATCGGGATGCATTACAGATCCATGTATCAAGATCATTATATTGCTAAGCCCATCACAGTTGTAGAAATCAAATATCTTTAGTCTAGGTAGGCTATAGATGGAGTCAGGAATTCTTGTCAGGGAACTACAACCTTCCAGTATCAACTCTTCAAGACAAGCTGCCCCGTCAAGATCAGGAAGTTCTCTCAGACTTTTTGACCCCGAAAGATCCAGCTTTCTCAAATGCAAAAGCCTCTGAAAAGAATGAAGCAAACGAGAAGGTTACTGAAAAGATAAATCTCAAAGAAGAGGTATTAAAAGGCATTAGTTTTGTAAGGTAGCATACTGAGGTTTCAATCCAAAGAGTTTTGAGCTTGCTGTTACAAAGATTTAGTTCAACAAGACAATCTTGTCTGATACTGCAAGGCAATGTAGTATAAGGATATGCATCCCAATGTAGTAATCTAAGCTCACGAGGAGCTTGTAAATTTTCAGCATCGCCTTGAATCTTGGACTTTAAAATTTGTTTGTAGACATTTAGAAAAATGAGATTATGCATAGGCTTGAAAACATTCCACTCTATATGAAAACCGTAGGGCATCATCGCACTCGCATCTACCGCCACGCCTTCAACTCTGGTTGTACCCTGATAAATAGTAAATCATATATCATACTTATCAATAAGAGATGCCAAAAATAATTATTTCCCAAATGCTTACTGTTTTGTCTGCAAGTACTGGATAAACATCCTTGTGGTGCCACAAGATTCGTTGTTTGGCTGGTCTGTTTCTAGATTCTTGATGCACAATTTTTCTTCCCATTTGCTCAACAAAAGTATGCATAACAATATGACCATCTGCATTTATGTTGATAAGAGACTTATCCACTAAACCCTTTATCCCAACTTCACCACGGTTGAGAAGGTTCATGACACGCCAATAAGGGTTTCTATTAAAAAGGCATGCCACATGAAGAAAAGCAGTCTTACCAAATTCGCCCAGATTATCATAGCTACTTCTCAAGATGGTCATAATATTCTCATAAGGAGCTATCTCAAATGATTGTAAGGCATCTTCCCACTCCACAAGGGACTTGCCACGAAGATAATTGCCGAAAGCTTCAAGGGCCAAAGGAAGACCTTGAGCTAGCCTAGAAATACGGCTTGAAAGATCTCCATAGACATGAGAAGGAGAATGTCCTCCCCATCCTTTAAAAGATATATGCCTGAAGAGTTTGAGGGCATCATCATTGTTCAAGCACTTAACATTATACGAAAGATTAATTCCGGAGGAGTCAAGGAGACTCTTGTCCCGTGTGGTTATGATGATTCGACTTCCTGATCCAAACCATGTTGCATTTTCCGCCAGGGCATTTAGCTGTTTCGCATCATCCACATCGTCAAGGACAACAAAAACTTTGAGCTTTGCAAGCCTTGACATGATACAATAAGTTCCATGGTCCACACTCCATAACTTATCACCAATGTCCCCCAAAATATTGGAAAGAAGCAGGTCTTGTAAGTATAAGAGATTAGAAGTCTTCCTAATGTTTTCCATGAAATAATGTTGAGTCGAGAATTGATCTTTAAGCTCTTTATAAAGATACTTTGCTATGGTGGTTTTGCCAATGCCTCCCATTCCCCAGATTCCTATAATCCTAGCTTTGTCATTCTTGGAGTCCATGTTCAAGAGAGGCCTGAGATGTCTCATGTGATATTCCATACCAAAGACATCCCCGTGGTCTGTTGGAAACATAGATAACAACCCACTTGATATGCGCCGGACAATGTCTTCTGCCATCGTGGCCTCATCCTCACTAAAGATAATTTTGTAAAAAACAAAGTTAAGTATTTTTTTTTAGGTTGGAAGAGGGAATTCACAGTTACCATTGTCTAGAGTCGCTGCCATTTCGGCCGGCAATACGCGTAAGCGCCTCTCTCCATCCGGGAACCTTATCCGCTTTTCCTGAATTTAGGTACCTTTCTAAGTTAAAATCGTCTCGTTGATATCTCAAGTCAGAAGGATTCACACCATAGAAAATGGGAATGACTTTAATCTTCTGTTCTTCTTCAAGTTCCATTATCAATTGAAGCTCGTCCAAGCACCACCCTGAAGTTGCATAGTTCTTGGAGATAACCACTAGGGCAAAACTTGATGTCCGGATTGCATCGCAGAGATTACTGGAAATGCAGTCTCCCATCTCAAGCTTCCGATCGTCTTTGAAGGTAGAAATTCCCCTGTTGAGGAGTGCTTTGTGCAAATGACTAACGAAGTTTTTGCGTGTGTCGTCTCCTCGGAAGCTGAGAAAAACATCGTACTTGTAGCGCGAAGCAGAAGAAGAAGCCATTTTTGTTTGAATGTTACCTTCGAGCAACTCCAACAATTAAGAGACCAGATTAGACGAATGCAACAGAATTAAGCTCAGTTGAAAGATTCAAAGTCAACAGGTTCTTACAAATCTCCACGTTGTGAATGGCCGTAGCAACTGTTAGGGGCAGAAATGAACCAATGTTTGTTTAGCAAGTAATTATTTACAACCTAAGGTGTTGTTTTAATTCAATTGCTGTACCCTAATTTAAGTGGAGTCAACGGTGTAACGTGCAGGCATCGCAAACTTGGCTAACAAAGAATACTTTTTCGTATTTGACTCTAAAGAAATAAACAGAAACCAGAGAAGGGAAATTGCGCAGTATTGAGTGTTTCTTCAACGATGAAGTTTGACGTTTTCATCAGTTTCAGGGGATTGGACACAGGCAGAAGTTTTGTGAGCCATCTTAGTCATTCACTGTTTAAAAAGAGGTTTAGGACATTCAAACATGAAGAAGATCTTGCCGTTGATCAACCTGCTTACCCTCATGTACTTGAGGCTATTGAAGAGTCCAAAGTTGCGGTTGTGATCATATCCAAAAACTACACTTCCTCTCTCTCCTGCTTAGATGAACTGGCGAAGATACTTGAGTGTAAGGAGAAAGGATCGTTGATTGTTGTGCCCGTCTTCTACGAAGTGGACCCTTCAGATTTTGAAAGACAAGCAGAAAATTTGGCAGAGAGAGGTAACGTGGGGAATTGGGAGGATGCACTCATTGAAATGTCCAACACATTTCAGAACTACGCGTCTGGGTACTCAAAACTTTCTTGATGAATTTCCATTTTTCATTTCTATTTTTCTTTGATTTGTCCTTGGATTACCAAATACTTTTTGACCGGACCAAACCAAACATAACTTCATTCTATAGTTTAACTAATTCAATTCGTTTGGTAAGGAATTAGAGTCGTAGTTTCTGATATTTCTTACATTTTTTGAATCATATATAGAGTTGAGGAAGACTCAGACTCAGACATGATCGACAAAGTTATGGATTATATTTCTCCTCATTTTACCGAAACCACACCAAGCGAATCAAGTACGACTTTGGATTCTGGAAGCGTGCGAACACCTATGACTAGCCTTGGCAAGGTGTTTGAGAATGTTAGGGATGTTTTAAGAAAGATGTCTCAGATGGATGATGATGACGAATCTATACATAATGACGAGAACATATCTAGTCCTGTTAGATCTTCTGTTGAGAACATATCTAGTCCTGTTAGATCTTCTGTTGAGAACATATCTAGTGATCCTGTACCTGTTAGATCTTCTGTTGTTGGTATAACAAGTCCCGAGAGCTCCGTGTATGGAGAAAAGTCCGTTAGTGACAAAGAGTTGTACTCTCAATTAGTTCCATCTAGCGATCTCGATAGCCTTCTTGGAATGCATCGGCACATGAACTCAATGTACACACTGCTCGAATTGGAGTCGAGATATGTTCTTGAAGTCGGGATTTACGGTGAGGTAGGGATTGGCAAAACGACTCTATCGAGGTATGTTTATAAAGAGATCTCACCAAAATTTCAGGACCATTACTACCACAACTTCCTCAATGATACCAACAACTTCTCTCTGGGCCATACCTCAACGTGTTTACTAGAGGAATTAATGAGAGCTGCTGCTTCTACGCCAAGTAGATACAAGGATACTGTTGAGGCTAAGCTCGGACATCGAAAGGTTTTGCTTATTGTTAATGGTGTGGATCACATTGACCAACTCAAATATGTGAGCCAAATTGCTCGTTGGTTTGGTCCAGGGAGTAGATTGATCATTGTCACTCAACACAAGAGTCTATTACTCCAATGTGGAGTTACTCGTCTCTATGAAGTTGAGTCTCTGCAATACGATGAAGCTCTTCAACTCTTTTCTCAATGTGCCTTTAAACAGAAATACATTAATAGAGATTTTGATCAGCTCTGTGTTCGTGCTGTTCTGATTGCTGGTCGTCTTCCTCTGGCTCTTAAAGTATTTGGCTCCTTCTTATACGGGAAAAGCATCAAAGAATGGGAATTTGAGCTGCTTAGACTTGAAGCATCACAGGATAATTGCATAGCAGCTGTTTCTAGTTACATAGGAGAAGACGAGAGATACGAGTTCCCTTCTTATTGCTTTGCATGATCAACCAACACTCTTTTAACTGTTTGTTCGTTACTTTGTTGTTTCTCTATATTGTGACTCAAGTGTAAAACTGAAAATGACTATACGTTCTTGTGAAGTTTCCAAGTATAAATATAGTCATCTTGTATAGACTTATTCTCAAATCTTTTTCTACAATAAATTTTACAAGGTTTACTAATCATGAAAATAATGTATTACACCAAGAATTGTCTATAGATTCCAAAAAGAAAAAAAAAAAATGAAAGAGCTCATAATTTCGATGGTAGTTACTATGTGGGATACATGGGACAGAAAAAGAAACTTGCAAAACAAAAAATATAATAAGATTTCGTAACGAAATTAATCCAGAAAGTATTCTTCACATTGCATGCAATCGAAAGGGACTCAACAACACAAAAGAGAATATTGTTCATGATTTAAAATATTATCGTGATAATAAGGCAGCTAATTTTGAGAATAAATATGATTATGTACATTTAGGTGGTTCATGGGAATGTAATATGAGTTACGGGACTAAACCAAAGTATTATGGTGAGTTTACAATAGGTATTGCAAGATATGATTGTGGTGAAGAAACCTATGTTCCTCGAATTGATGGGATTTACTTCCAGAAAAATGTTACACGTCCTCCGAGATTGGCAGCATTTTGGAAAAAGATGTAATTTTATTTGTTTTTTTTTTCTATAGAATTACCAATGTTTGATTTTTTTTGCTTCTTGATGAATAAAGTTGTGTAACTTAATTTTGGTTTTAGAATGTATTTGCAAAATATTGTAATAAAATATGAGTTCATTTGATATCCATGTAGTCTGCATCAATGCTTTAAATATGAAAATAATATATTTCTTTGCCTTAATTATGGGAAATTATAACATTTTATTAAAATCTTCTAATCAATAAAAATTTCTCAAAATACAAAATTCAATCACCTTATAAAATCTTTTAGTTTCTTTTGGAAAATTATCAACCGAATTAAGATAATTTTTCAAAATATAAATTATAGTTGTTTCATAAAATTTCATAATTTTGTGGATTATTGTCCAACAAATCAGCATAAGTTTTAAAAATAGAAAATTCTAGCATTTTAGAAAACTCTCAATTATTATGGATTAGTACTATCAAATGAGCATAGTTTTCAAAAATACAAAATTAGATCAAATCTCTAAGTTGTTGTATTATCCATCAAATCAATATATTTCTCAATGCAGCATATTTCAAAAGTACAAAATACAAAATTCTTCTATTTTACAAAATCGTTAATATTTTATGGATATTATCCACCAATTCAGCATAATTTTCCAAAATATAAATTCTAACGTTCTACAAAATCTATCAATTTTTGTGCATTATTGTACACCAAATAAAAATATTTTCCAAAAATACAAAATTCTAACATTTTACAAAAATATCTCAATTTTGTGTATCATTTTTCATCAAATGAACATGACTTCTCAAATGTAAAATTTTAGCATGTTATAAAATCTATCAATTTTTATGGACAATTATCAAACAAATAAACATAATTTCTCAAATACGTATAATTTATTTTTGTAGTCTATTATCCACCAAATTAGCATAATTTCCTAAAATAAAAAATATAGGGTTTTAAAAATCTCTAATATTTATTCTCAAATTTATATTTATATTTATTTTTGTATTTTTGTTATATTTATAGTGAATACAATATAAATTTTAGAGATTTAATATTTTAAGTATATTTTTAATTTTTTGTTTGAAAAATCCAAATCACAACATGTACCAAACCCAAAAAAGTCTAATACTTTTTGGTTCTACAACTCTGAACCAAATTTCAAAGAAACATTTCTGCTCTAGAGCATTTTTCATACTACTAATTGCACTCTAGAGCA
>OVAU01001054.1:0-16430 GCA_900406315.1 Biscutella laevigata subsp. laevigata
GTCTTTAGTCTTCTTCCTAATCAATAGGAAGTAGCTAAAAACCTCTCTATCAGATATATTAGTTGTTATGGGTAGGTTATAACGGTTTATTCCGTTGGATTGATTACGACCGATTTCTAACAACATGTATTTAGAGCATCACATTGCTTTCATACATATAACTAAAACAACTACAACAAAGAATAACATTAACATCGTCTTCTTCATCACACGCAGTTCCATTTTATCAATATGGCCACGAAAGTGATTTGCTAAGTTCATCTCAGCTTCTTGAATTCGTTGGAAATTCTCCCCCACGCCGTCTTTAACCTCATGAACTTCCTCTTTAATTTCATCCTCATCCTGAGCCAAACGGTGGCGTATCTTAGCCAAATTCTTCCTCATCTTTTCCAATTCATCGTCAACTCGTTTGTCCACCCATTTAAATACATGTCTGTCACTCTCCCACTGCCAAATGCAAACAAATCATTAGAATGTATAACATGTTCTACTTTAAGCATGCATTAACATGTCATAAGGTATCAATCAAAATCAATTACTTAACCAATTTTCGATTAGCCATTTCAACTTTATTCCATCATACCTCCTCAAATTATGCGGCTACAACTCATCGATAGAACCTCCGACACGGATCCTCGGTCGTTTGCGAGGTCCTAACAACGATTAAGTTACCACACCAGCAAGTCTTTGGAACTCTGTACACTGGCTTCCTCTGCCAGATCAAACCACTTGACGCTGGAGCCTGCGCCGAACTCCCTAAGCTGTCTGACATGTCTGCTGGGAAACTCTCTGATCTGTCTGACATGTCTGCTCGGAATCTCGAGATCGTTGATATTGGAAGAAAATGATTTTGTGTGGCTTTTGTGTAGTAAGAACAAATTCTTGTTTAAGTAAGTTGTAATATTAAAATGTAATATTATGTTAATATAGAGTTAACAAAAAATAGTTGTAAAGTAAAAACGGCGAAACGATTCAATTACTTACTTCGGTAAGTAAAAGACATCATTTGCCTCGTAATACAACATAATAGTTGTGTGATAAGACATCATAGCCATGTAGTAGGACGTTATGTATTCTTCACAGCGATTTACTGATAACGTTTTAATGTTAATAGCTGTTATTAAAGCTCAGACGTACTCTACCTTAGTAACGTAAGAACTCATCAATAGCCTCGTAATACGAGTGATTTACGGTTACTAGTTTGTCTTATACGACAGATATATATATAAGTTGTTACGACTTTATTATTATGTTCATGGGGCTGACTTATTATGGTATTACGTCTTAATTTGAATATAAGTTATATGTTACGGCTGAGTTGTGTAATTTCATTAAGACAGCTCGACATATTAAGACAACTCGACATATTACAAAGGCTCGAAGGCCGATCGAAATATCTAAGAGAGGAGAAGATTTGGGATGTGGCAAGATACGAGGTTGAAATAAAAAGAAGTGGAAACAGGAAAGAGAGATCTAAAAAGAAAGTAATAGGAGATATTGAGAAACTGAGATAAAAAAAGGAATAAAAGTGGATACAATGAAACAGAAACAGGAAAAAAATATCTCTCTTCCAGTAGTTGCACAGGCTAACAATGCCGGCGACATCCAGAGGAAGAGAAAACCATGGATTGGTCTAGTAAGTTCGTACCCAATCCACGGCCCGGCGTTCACTGTTTCCTTGTTGTATCTACGTAAGTGTAGATACAACGAGAAGTGATTGTCGATCAGTGAAGATAAAACGAAAAGACGATGGTCCTCGAGCAGTATGCCGGAGATGTCGTTATCAAACTCAATGAGACATCCATTCTGAAGGTAGGGCGAATAGGCAAGATAAAAGACAAAAGCGATAATATGGGAATGAAATGGTCCAGGGTTTTTGTTTGATTACGACGAAGAAACAGAACTCCCTTTAAAGACGAAGAGGGAGAGAAAAATAAATCAAAGACTGGAATAATCTTACGATCAACGGTAGCAGAGAAAAAAGAAATTAAAGATGCTATTCACGGTTGATTTACGTGTTAGCAAATTTTCTAATATTACGACTGACATGTGGAATAACCTTGTCCCATAACTCAGTCAGGATGTATATAAAACTAGATAACTCAGCCATTAGATATGAAATATGAAACTACCGTGTTCCATGTAATATCGATGTTAGTGCCGACCCGTTCTCTTACATCGGTAACGTGAATATAATTACTTTCTCAGGTGATATGACATATCATAACTGCCTAAATTTATTGATTTAATTAATACGAGTAATATTCAATATGAATGAAATTATGGATTTACCTTATAGTTGAGCAACTTTATATGAGTTAGTATACATTTGATTAATAAATGAATATGGATTAGCTTATAATACATTGGATCACATATTTGGATAATGATGTCCAATATATGATCATCTATGATTAATCAAATATGTGATTTACATGTAAGTTTGTATGAAAACGATTACGGGTGAAAACTCAGCCATGAAATCAAAACTATCTCATCCATCAAGTAAACAATGGTGTGTTGCTTCACGGCTGATTTACCGTGAGGTAGCAACTTTTCTATACGGCTGATTCTGGTATAATTGTGTCTCAAACCTTGGCAACGATGAAAATATAAACTATAAAACTCAGCCGTTAGATATGAAATTCGAAAATACCGCGTTCGTTCCAGGTTTACTCGATTGAAGTGCCGACCCGTTCTCTAACATCGGTAACGTAAAAATACATCATTTCCCTCGTGATATGACATCATAGCTGCCTAGTAGGCCATTATAGATGCGTAATAAGTCATCTCAACTTGTAATATTATATTATTTAGGGAGGTATAGGGTTATTGTGTTAATATTTTAATATTTTGGTATATAATGTTGATATTATTACAGGTATAATGCCAATGTGTCAATATTTTGAGAAAAAAGATTTTGTGTTCTTACCTCCGACTGACCTGTGTTTTCATTACGGCTGGCTTATATTTTTAATCTGACTGAGTTATGATTTATTTTTAGTTTACTGGATGCGATATAAGACATCATAGGATGTTTTAGATGACCATATTATTATTAAAGGCTGAGTTACTCTTCATGGCCGATTTGCATTTTAGAATTGTTTCTTTAACAGTTGATATCTGAACATAAAAAACAGATGAGAGGAACAAAAAAAAAACATTAAAGTCTGGACCATAATCTTATCTGTTGGATTGATTGTTCAGGGAGAAAAACGATTTTGTGTGAATTTATTTGTATGAAAACGATTTTGGGTGAAAACTCAGCCTTGGAATCAAATTTTGGTTTATTTAATGAATATACTTTGTCTGGTACGGCTGATTTAATGAATATAATTTGTCTAGTACGGCTGAACAACGGATAAAGCATCTCAACTTGTAAGAATATTATATTATTTACAGTATAGGGTTGATGTGCGAATATTTTAGTATTTTAAAAATATTATTTACGGTAGTGTGCTGATGTGTTAATATTATATAGAGAGAAAACAAAGAGGAAGATAAAACAGAAATTAAAGACTGGAATAATCTTATTTGTTGGATTGATTATAATTTCTTGCACAAGACGTTGAGCGAACAGTCCTCCGTTGTGGATTTCCGTCCAATTGTGTGTAGGTTCTTGGAGAAAATCTATTTTGTGTGAAAACTCAGCCTTGAAATCAAACATATATCAGCCATCAAGTAAATAGCGGTGTGTTGCTCTACGGATGAATTCAGATTTGACAAATTTTCTATACGGCTGATTCTGGTTTATTTATGTCCCTTATCTCAGCTAAGACGAAAACAAAAACTAGATAACTCATCTGTTAGACATGAAATTCGAAAATACCGCGTTCATTCCATGTTTACTCGATTTAAGTGTCGACCCGTTCTCTTACATCGGTAACGTAAAAAGACATCATTTCCCTCGTGCTATGACATCATAGCTGCCTAGTATGCCATCATACCTGCATAATAAGTCATCTCAACTTGTAATATTATATTATTTATAGAGGTTTAGGGTTATTGTGTTAATATTTTAATATTTTGTTATATAGTGTTGATATTATTACGGGTATAATGTCAATGTGTTAATATTTTGAGAAAAAAGATTTTTTGTTTTTACCTCTGGCTGACCTGTGTTTTCATTACGGCTGGCTTATATTTTTAATCTGGCTAAGTTATGATTTATTTTTGGTTTACTGGCTGCGATATAAGACAACGTAGGACGTTTTAGGAGACCATATTATTATTACAGGTTGAGTTACTTTTCACAGCCGATTTGCAGTTTAGAATTGTTTCTTTAACAGATGATATTTGAACATAAAACCGGCTGAGTTATAAAAACTATCGAAAACTTCAACAATAACATAGTCTTTTTAATCGGAAGCCATTCCCTTTCTTCAATCTTGCTTTGAAAGTGATTAACGAGGTTCATCTCAATCTCTTCAATTTGCTTCATATCATCCTCCAAGCACTTTTTAGCCTCTGTCATTTCCAAGCCAAATTTATTTTTTATCATCTCTAATTCGTCATAAACTCCTTCATCGACCCATTTAAATACATGTTGATCATTCACCAACTGCCAAATTCAAACAGGCTATAAGAATTTATGATACCAACGGCCAATTATGTACTCAACTAATTCACATATCCAATAATACCCTATATTCGGCTGCAAAAGAGCATTGAAAGAACCTCTGATACGGATTCAGTCGCGTTCTCGAGGTCAACACAACGATTTCTTCGCCACACCAACAATGAGTAGGTACTCCACACACCCTCGATGTCTACCAGATATGGCTTGACGCTGGATCCTTCGACCAAATATCGGAATCGTCTATCAACTTTGGCGAACTTTGCGAACTCTCGAATCTGTCGGACATGTCTGCTACGACGGGGCGATTAACTCGATTTTGTGAGAAAACGATGCTAGGGGGAAATGTGTATGGGGATTTTGGGCAACCTAATAAGACATCGGAGTTGAAAGAATAGGACATTATATTCTATTATTATTTAGTGTATAAACCCAATTTTAAATAAATGCATAATAATACGATTGAGTTTTGGTTTAACGTGGTTTTTTTGTCATCTTAGTCTAGTGGTTACCTGACCACATTTTAAACCTCACTGTGGAGGGTTCAAACCCAAGTCCTGCTGGGAATAACATGGAGTACTTGACACTAGGCCACAGTCTAATTTGTGTTTAACGTGGTTGTTTTAGTACGGAGTCTAATTTGTGTTAAACGGCTGACTTTTGGTTTGATTGCATCGTACTAAGATACCATGGATGCGTACTTAATATTATAAGAGACCATATTATTATTAACGGATGACCTATGGTTGTATTATGGCTGATTATGGTTTACAATGGCTTGATTAACGGCAGATTTAATTCTAAAATTTGACTCAACTATTTCTGGCTGATTTATAAATTACAATGTGTTTTTAACAGCTACCTTGTGTTCTAATTTCGACTGATTTCTATTTTGTTTTGGCTGAGTTACTCTTCACGGCCGTCGTATTGATTATAATACATGACAAGCGATGATGCGGCATAAAAAAGAGTGCTTTATCAACAGAAGTCGACAGATTACAAAGGCATGCAGGCCGATTGAGCGAACTACAAAAGGCACAAATGCCGAAAGTGCAAGAACGAAAATAGATGCTTCAACAGGTTGTATTATTTTTGGGGGGGGGGGGGGGGGGGGGGGGGCTGACGACAGGGAAAAGAAAGCATCGAAGAACTCTGCAGCAAGGCAATCAAAAATCGAAAGCACTGCAGAGGATGCTTCGCTGTAACCAACACCCCCGCCAACGCCAGTTGAATAACAACCCGAAGAAATGCCTCCGGGACTCTAGAAAAAGTATGGATTGGAGTAGGTGAAGCGCGCCGCTCGAGAACACCCACCTCCACCAATCCACGGCCAGACGGAGACTGTCAAGTTGCACCCACGTCAGTGTGGATACAACGAAAAGCAATCGTCGATCATTGTAGATACAACGAGAAGATGATGGTCCTCGAGCAGTATGTTGGAGATGTCATTATCAGACTCCATGAGAAAGCCCTTCTGAAGGCAGAACGAGAAGGCAAGAGAAAAGACGAGAAAAATAGTCTAGGGACGACGAAACGGTCNTAAGAGAAAAGACGAGAGAAATAGTCTAGGGACGACGGAACGGTCCAGAACAAGGATTTTGTGGGATTAAGACGAAGAACTGCATTTCCCTTTAAAGACGAAGAGGAATAGAGGGAGGACAAAGAGGGAGAGAAAAAAATAAATTAGAGACTGGAATAATCTTATCCGTTGGATTGATTACGATCAACGGCAGCAGAGAAAAAAGAAACAAGAGATGCAATCCCCGGCTGATTTACAGGTTAGCAAATTTTCTAATGCTACTGCTGACTTGTCGAATAAACTTGTCCAATACCATAGCCACAATGTAAATAAAAACTAGATAACTCAGCCGTTATATATGAAATTTTAAACCGCCGCATTTGTTCCATGTTATCTCGATGTTTGTGCCGACCCGTTCTCTTATCTTACATCGGTAATGTAAAAACACATACTTTCTCAGGTGATATGACATATCAGAGCTGCTTGATAAAGCATCATAGCTGACTAATAGGACATCATAGCTCCGTAATAAGGCATCTCAACTTGTAAAAATATTATATTATTTACGCTATGGGGTTGATGTGCGAATATTTTAATATTTTAAAAATATTATTTACGGTTGTGTGCTGATGTGTGTTTATATTATATAGAGCATAGGGGTTGGTGTGCTGATTTACTATGGTACGAAGTAAGGCTGATTTACGGAGTATAACTATCCTTTTACAGCGAACTTAATGTCTCGTTACGGATGTGTTATTCTGGTTTACTCTCATCCGTTGGATTGTTTATCAATTTTATACTAGTTGAGTTGTTGTTTAATCTTTATTTGTTGATAATTTCATCAGTATTCAAATGTACGAGTAATGTTCAATTGTTCATTAAATCATGATATTATTAGCCTTAAATTTGAGTAACTTTATATGAGTTACCTTATAATACATTTGATTAATAAATGAATATGAATTAGCTTATAATACATTAAATCACATATTTGTATAATGCTATCGAGATGTATGTTGTTTCAATATGAATTAGACAGCATTTCATCTAGAATCAAATATATGATCATCTATAACATAAACAAGCTTTGACATTATATGGAACCATATACCATCTTGACGACTGTAATGAACCCAATCAGTTGAATTTTTCGATTTCGCAATAATTTTAATGCAAAAACATTGTAACTCATGATTAATTTTTTATAATCACGAGGACAACTGCAAATTAATGGATTATAAGTAGGTTGAACCAAAGATTCCTTAAAATGGTCAAAAGACAACTCTTAAGTATGTAGAACTACTTATTTATTGGGGACAACTATGTTAAGGTTTTTGAATTCTTATAAATTTAAACGTTTCCGTTGGCGGAAAATTTCAAAATTTTTGAAATGTGATTTTTTCAATTTTTCGCTCTACTATGTTATCACTTTGTTTACGCCCCCATCAGTTCCCATTCTGTTTCTATTAATTCTCGTATATATAATCATATATGATTAACCAACATACATCTCAAGAGCATTATCAATTCTCGACTTGTAAATTCAATAAAGTGGATACATAAATTTGATTGATATTCTTTGCAGCTGACTTAAGTTGTAATTTTTGGCTGAATTATTTAGATTAAGTTATATGTTCGTATCACGGCTGATTTACTGATTGCCATGTCGTCATTCATGTCATCAGTTCTTATTTGTCATGTCATAAAAGATTTTAAAAGTCATATGAAACAAGAAAACATTTAACGATTTAACTCAACAAAACAAACAAACAAACATTAAACGATTTTAACTCAACAAAACAAACATTTAAAAAGTCAACAAAACAAACATTAAAACAACCAAATTCTAGGATCAACGCCTTGAGGATTGTTGGACATATGAGAGCCGCCTCAACGTCGCCCTCCACCAACGTCGCCCACTCATCCTCCTAAACATATGCCGTCTTTAAATAATACAAAGAATCGGTGACGGAGGCGGCGTTTCCACATTCGCATGGGCCATGCACGTATCCCCTTAAGAGCTCCCTCACAATGTCAGTTCTCCAAACCACATGATTCCTTAACGTCATCCTCATGACCCGCACCTCATCGATCGTCTGTGACAGCCTGAGTCGCATTAGCCTAGCCAAAAACTCGTAACCTTCTCTTTCTTGTGCCCTAATTTCACAAACAAACACAATCACAACAATATATTGTGCTTTACGAGAACCTCTATTAGCAGCGCGGGTTAAGTCATCCACTCCTTTTATTCGTTTTTCTTTCCTTCTTCTTGCATCAAAGCAATGCTCCAGTCCTTTGCGGTACAGCGCATCGGCATTTTCCATCCTTCTAAGTTTCTTCATAAACTGCTTGTATCCTTCTTCGTCTTCAGGTTCTTCAAAGACATGATACGACGGAAAATTCTCCATATTACATTCGCCTAGAACTCTCTGAGTGTTGTACTCCTCTTTAAACGCCTTATTAACCATACCTAGACATAGTGCATCAATTCTAGAGGCTTTGGCGACACGAACACTGATGTTACCGAGAGCGGCCTTGGGTAAATCAATGATGTTTGTTGCCATCTTTATGTCTTT
This sequence comes from Biscutella laevigata subsp. laevigata, assembly GCA_900406315.1. Lineage (NCBI taxonomy): Eukaryota > Viridiplantae > Streptophyta > Magnoliopsida > Brassicales > Brassicaceae > Biscutella > Biscutella laevigata. The sequence continues at coordinate 8,672 of OVAU01001054.1, forward strand.
GTTTTTACTTGAGAAGATTTGAGGTGTGAGTTCATCGCGTGAATCAATGGGAAGTATTTAATAGCTGTAAAATTGTGCAAAGGAAAATCAATCCTCGTCATATGGGATGGAAACTCAAAGGTCCCCTCTCGTAAAATGAAAAAAACGCGGGAATCATTAAATAATGATCAAATAATTATAGTTAATATTTATATATCATCGATAATTAAATACAAAAATTTAAAAATCCACATTTAAATACCTGTTTTGAATTCAGTTTTAAACTTTGTAGTTAACATTTACTATCTAAACGTAGATTTATAGAGTTAAAAATACTTTAAATATAAACATATAATTATTGTTTAAAATATTTAATATTAAAGATTCGGCTGACTTATTGAACTTTGCGATACGGCTCATTTGTTATTTTTCAGCCTATTTATTCTGTTTTGCGGCTGACTTGAATAAATTAAAATACTTGTTACGACTGAGTCAACTTTGTCTCAAAACTCAGTCGTAAAGTGAAAACACGTGATTTACTCTATATTTTTTACTGAGTTGTTATTCAATTATGGCTGGGTTGTTGTGTATTGAAGCAAAGAGAGAGCAAATGATATTCCATTAAGACAACTCGAAAGGTTACATAGGATCGACGGCCGATCCAACGATCTACACTACAGAAGGCACAAACGCAAAAGATCCATCGACGACTCAGGTCCAGCTCCGTCCACCAAATTTATATTCCCGGAAAATAATGGAATCATCAAGTACGGGAATATAATTTGTGGACATAACTGGATCTAAGTGGTCGATGGAGCTTTGGCGTTCGTGTCTTTGTAGAACCTTCGATCGGCCTACAAAATAAAACTGCAAACAATAGAATGTGTAATGGAAAAATTAACTACAGAAAACAGGCTGTGTTACTCTTGACGGCTTATTTGAGGAATAAAACAATTTATGTTCACGGTTGGCTTGTGTTTTAATTGCGGCTGAGTTACTCAGAGCGGCTGATTTATTTTTGATGATATTGTTCTTTTAACAGCTGAAGTTCTGATTTTCTTGCATATGAACTTTAAACGAAATAGATTGGACAAAAGAAATGATACAAAAACAATAGAAATGATATTTCATTAACAAAAGTCGACGGATTACAAAGGATCGAATGTCGATCTAACGATCTACAAAAGGCACAAACGCCAAAGCACGCGAAAATAAAGAAGAGATAGATTGGGGATGCTCGAAGTACCGGGGAGGAGGAAAACACGTCATCAAGATGTGAAGCCTGGAGAGAAGACACTTTTTTCAGGAGTTGGTAATCTCCATAAGCAATATAACTTAACTCCTCCTGGCCAACTCATGAAAAAGAAGGTGTCTTCTTCAATAGAACATTCCGACAAAACTTCTTCAGTTTTGAAGTTTCTATTTAACTGGGAACAAACCAACCCAAGGCTTATTGTATCAGACAGTGAAGCTTTCGCCACACAAACAGAGATATCCATGATAAGTGGGTCGGGTAGATCCATGAGACCATTAGTTCTTTTGCTCGTTCTTCTCGCCATCACTCCGAGATTTGACAATGTCGCAAAATGTCGCCTAGTTTCTGAACCCCTAGTTTCTGAAAATATCTCTTACTCGAGTACTCATTTATATATCTTCTGAACAAACAAAAGGAGGTCAATTGGAACGTCATCAACGAAACTAGAAAACTCAACCGTTATTTATTCAACACCTCATTTTTCACTTTTTCACTTTTAATCTCTAAGATTAATGATTTGATTAATACTAGAAATATTCGATATGAATGAAATTATGGATTTACCTTATAGTTGAGCAACTTTATATGAGTTAGAATACATTTGATTAATAGATGAATATGGATTAGCTTATAATACATTGGATCACATATTTGGATAATGCAATCCAATATATGATCATCAATGATTAATCAAATATGTGATCTACATGTAAGTTTATATGAAAACGGTGTTGGGTGAAAACTCTGCCTCGGAATCAAAACTATCTCATCCATCAAGTAATTATGGCTTAGATAGGGAGTTCACTTACGCCTGCTACGTTTGTAAAATTGGAGAAACGACTGTGTTTTAATTACTTACCTCAATAAGTAAAAAGACATCATTTGCCTCGTAATACGACCTAATAGCTATAAGATAAGACATCATAGCCACATAGTAGGACACTATAACTTACGGATAAATAAGACATCTCAACTTGTAATATTATATTATTTATGGTATAGATTTATTGTGCAAATATTTCAATATTTTAAAAATATCATCTACAATATTATGCTAATGCGTTAAAATTATATAGAGTTAGTAACGGATGACATTCTGTTTAATTATGGCTGAGATATTGTCATATGACGGATATGTTTTGACTTGATCACGGCAGACTTTGTGATAAGTGTTTAACAATAAGCAAAATAGGTTTTGACTTGAATATGGCTGACTAATGATCGATATTGTTTCTAAAGCAACACATTGCCTTCATTATAGTAACTATAATAATAACTACCGAAAACAAGAACAATAACATCGTCTTCTTCATAACAAGCCATTCAATTTCTTCAATCTTGCTATGAAAGTGATTAAAGAGGTTAATCTCAACTTCTTCAAATCCTTTCATATCCTCCTCGTACTTAGCCAATTTCTTGCTTATCTTTTCCAATTCGTCATGAACTCCTTCATCGAACCATTTAAATACATGCTTATCTTTAACCAGCTGCCAAATTCAAACAATCTATAAGAATTGATAACAACATTTCCAACTTTCGATTAACATTCACAATTTCATTCAAGCATACCCTCTGTTTGACTGCAAAAGAACATCGATTCAAATTCATTTCCGTTTGCGAGGTCCTAACAACGATTTCTTCGCCACACACCCAATGAGTAGGTACTCCGTAGACCCGCGATGTCTGCCTGCTATGGCTCGACGCTGGAGCCGTCGACGAAATATCGGAATCGTCTGTGAACTTTGCCAACCTTCGCGAACTCTCGGAGGTGTCGAACATGTCTGCTAGGCAACTAGGAAGAATTCAATTTGTTGAAGATATATATATATTAGACGTAAAATGAATGATCTATAGGGCTTATTTCGGTTATGGGAGAAACCGAAATTTGAAGGCTGATTTACGGAATATAAATTTGTTTTAAACGACTTAATTCTGTTAAACACGCCCGAGTTCTGTTAATAACGGCTGCTTTATGATTTAATAAAGGCGGAGTTACGTTTGCTCACGGCTGATTTTTGGATTTACTGTGTAATGATGATACAACTGGACTACTACTAGTTGGTTGGTCGGGTGAATTAAATCTCGAATTAATGACAGATTTGATACAAAACCATACGGTTAATCGAGGGTTTGCAATTTAGTAATTGGTTGTAAATTAAATTAATTTAAGATTTATGTTAGTTAAATAATTGATGTGATACAAATGAAGATAATTAAAAACGGCTTCGGACATGACTACTTTTCATTAAGAGCCTTTCATTGCAACCCTTCTCCTCTTCTCTTACTAAAGAAGTTGTCTTCTTCAACAAAAGAAAAAAACACAGCCAGTCATTTACCAAAGAAAATCAAACACATCTAGTATGGCGAACATAACTCCTTCTCTGGCAAATCATCCCGACGAACTTCTGGTAGATATCATCGTCCGCGTGGCGAGGTCGAGTGTTAAATATTGTGCATCTCTCGGCAAGGTAAACAAAGCGTTTAGAAGGCACTGGAATACTGAAGGCGTTCGAAGGGTATGTCATCTCATTCCCCTGGATTTTTTTCCGGCCATAGGAGACAGTGCAGAGATTACGGGTTTAACCGTTGCCATGACACAAATTTGTCAGGCCGGGAATCCCGATGCACTCTACAGGGAAGGAATAACTTCCAACTTCGACGACAGAAAAACGGAGAGAGCATATGAAGGTCTGGCCCAATTAGGGATTGCTGCAGAGAATGGTCACATCAAAGCGTGGTTTATGTACGGCATTATTCTAGTATGTTCGGATCTCGAAAGAAGCGACGAAGGTTTTAGCATTTTGGCAACGATGATGCAACCAAGGTTGCTAGAATCCATGCGTCGGATGGTGCGACTAAGTGACGATCTCACGATTGCATATTTACCGAAGTTACAGGGAGGTTCAAGGAAGGTCGTTAATACTCTGGTGCAATATCATTGTGATTGCGACTGTGATGATCCATACGACAACCGCGAGTATATGGACTACGCGTATTATTGGAGTACCGAAGCAGTACCATATGACCCCCCTAATGATCCGATGTGTCAGAAATGTTTTTGGGACCGTGCAACGAATCTCTTATTTCATACTCTCTATGCCCCCTTTATGAACCCTTGGGCTTAATAGTTCAACTTTAATTGTGACAAGCATACACTCGTTGTTAAGTGTTGGGTGCATGGATGTCTCTGGGGAGTTTGTGCTTCTACACAAGGGGATTCCCCGGCATTTTACGTTTGTATTTACGATTGTTATAGTGTTAATATTTAAGTAGTTTTATTCAAGGTACAGTGTTAATGTCTTAATATTAGGGATGAGATATATTATCTACGGTATAGTGTTAATGAGTTAATATTATATAGAGTATAGGGTTCAATGTTTAGGTTTAATGTGGTACGACTGAGTACTGGTTCGATGTGGCTGATTTATTAAGTATAATTCGTATGAAACGGCTGATTTTGAGTTTTTGTTAGGCTGCGTTCAGCTTTTATCATGGCCGAGTTATTTTATTGGATGATTTCCAGATAATTATGAATTACATAACGGCTGACTGTTGGTTATTTTATGCCCGTCTTATACGGATTTTATGGAGAAGTTCTTTTTCAAACAACAATTCTTCTGTAATTGAAAAACAAACTACATACTGTGTAATGGAAAAACGAACAACGATTCTTATTCAAGACGCCTTAGAAGGTAACGAAAAAATTGGAGAAAAGCCCTAACATTCTGCCAGTCTCCCGGTGTGGAGCTCCGTGTACAAGGAAGCACCATTGTGATACGAGCTTATGGCGCGTCCTCTGGTAGACGAAATGGACTCTCGACCTCCCCTGATGCATCATTTTCCATGTTGTCTGACGATTTTCGTTGTCTGCTTCGTAGGCCTTTCCGACTAACGTAGATGTTTGGTGATGGAGATTTTAACTCAATGATTTGGTATAAATAAGCAAGTATTTAAGAAGCACGATTCGAATAGTCATCAATTTAGTGGGCACAATTTACGATTAGGGAATTTAAACAGGCACAAGTTAACCGATGGAGAGATGCGAACAAAAAAACACTTTGGCTGATTTATTGTATAGAATTTGATGTATTCATCTCACCTATTGTATAGAATTTGATGTAATATTATATTATATTAAATTTTACCTCAGTAACGTAATAAGTCATCGTTTCCCTCGTAAAATGACATAATAGCTTCGTAATAGCTCATCATAATCACATAATAGAACATCATATATGCGTCTTATCATGTCAACTGCGTAATATTATATTACAAACTGTTAATGTGGTAATGTTTAATAGTATATTAATATGGCACCATACGAGTGAGTAATGGTTTAATTTAGACGGACTTATTGTTAGAAAAACTCAGCCCAAATTAAAACAAACTCAATCTTATGAAAAAGTCTTATACGGCTGACTTTTATTTATTTCACGGCAGACTTATGGTCTTACTACGGCAGAGTAACGCTTGACGGCTGATATAATGAATTAAATATTCAAAAACAGCATGTCTTTTTTAGGTTATGGTTGAGTTTCACAGTAAGACTGATTTACGTATTATAATGTAGTTCTTTTTATGGCTGAGTTAATTTTATTGTATATGAACTCTAAAGGGAAATAAACTCCGAACGTTAAATCAACGGCTGACTTATGATCGAATATGTCTGAGTTTTGGTTTGATTATGGATGTATTACTTGTTTATTGAAACAAAGTAGGACATGATATTTCATTAAGAAAAGTCGACGGATTACAAAGGCTCGAATGCCTATCGAACGATCTACAAAAGGCACAAACGCCAAAACACGGAAAGATGAAGTAGGGAGAAGGTCTGCGTATGCTGGAAAAGCAGAAGCTCCATGATTAAAAAAATCCCAATGAACTTCACAGAGGCACAAACATTCCAACACGTCAGGACGGATGCAATGTCAAGTGACCGTCCCTCAGTATGGATATAATGACAAGACCGCATGCTTGGGAAAGCCGACCAGGAGCAGAATGGCGGAGATGTCATTATCAGAACTCCATGAGAAAGGCCTTCTTAAAGTTTGGGCGAGAAGGCCAGAGAACAGTCAATAGAAAATGGTTTTAGGGTAGAAAAAGTTTCGATACTAATTCGTATGAAACGCATCTTCCTTTAAAGATGAAGAGGAAGAGAGAAGACAAAGAGGAAGCTCGTTAAAAAGAAATTAAATACTGTAATAATCTTATCTGTTGGATTGACGGTATCAACAGATAAGATTATTAGCGAACAGTCCTCCGCTGTGGAGTTCCGTCAAATTGTGTGTAGGTTCTAGGACTATGAGAAAATAGATTTTTTGTGAAAACTCAGCCTTGGAATCAAACATATATGAGCCACCAAGTAAATAGCGGTGTGTAGGCTGAATTCAGATTTAGCAAATTTTCTCTACGGTTGATTCTGTTTTAATTATGTCTCATATCTCAGCTAAGACGAACATAAAAACAAGATAACTAATCCGTTATAAATGAAAGAGACAATACCGCTAACGTAACATTCTCCTACATCGGTAACGTAAAAAGACACATTTTCATCGTGCTATGACATCATAGCTGCCTAGTAGGACATCATAGCTACCTGATAAGACATTTGAACTTGTAATATTATACATTATATTGAGAGGTATAGTGTTAACGTGCTAAGCTAATATTTTATTTATATTATTAACTGTATAGTGTTAATGTGCTAATATTAGTAAAATCATATTATTAGCAAAATCCGATTTCTCAGCCGTTCTTGATGGATGATTTACTGATGTTACTCCAATAACATAAGATTAGTATCCGTTATAACGGCTGAGTTATAGTAGTTGTTACGACTGTGTCAACTTTGTCTTTAAACTCAGTCGTAAAGTGAAATCTCGTGATCTACTTTATTTTTTTGGTTGAGTTGTTGTCTAAATACGAAAGTGATTTGTTATTTAATTATGTATGGGTTATCGCGTATTGAACGATCTAAAAAACAAACGTCAAAATACGCGAACATAAACAACAAATTTTCTATACAGATGATTCTTATTTAATTGTATATGAAATAAAACGGCAAACAACAGACTGTGTAATGGAAAAATGAACTACAAACAACAGGATGTGTTACTCTTGACGGCTGATTTAAGGAATAAAAAATTTTCTACATGGCTGGCTTGTGTTTTAATCACGGCTGAGTTACTTAGAGCGGCTTATTTTCTACACGTCGGGCTTGTGTCTTTGTAGACGTTCGATCGGCCTACGATTCCTTGTAACCTTTCTAGTTGTACTCGAGCAGTACGGCGGAGATGTCATCATCAGACTACATGAGAAAGCCCTTTGAGGTAGGGCGAGAAGGCGAGAGAAAAGACAAGAGAACGAGTCTAAAGACGAAGAAACGCAGCTCCCTTTAAAGACGAAAAAGAAGAGATGGAGAGAAAAAATAAATTAAAGATAATATTCACCGCTGAGTTACGGGTTTTCAAATCCTATACGTCGTTGACTTGTGTTACTACATTTTCCAATACCTAAGCCACCAAG
>OVAU01001055.1:0-16416 GCA_900406315.1 Biscutella laevigata subsp. laevigata
ACTTTGCCCACCCTAAAACTACACCTCCATTCAAGCCCTAACTTTCTTCTTTGTTTTTACTATCGTGAATGATCACGACGTGATAACGTTAGGCCCACCCTTGTTACTCTTTCAAAATTTAATCATATAGTCTCAAACTTTTCAAAAACATACATTTATTTGTCAAAGCTTTTTGTTGCAATAAAGTTCCCATTTACAATATATATGTATATATCAATAGAATTTTTGCTGCAACAAAATATTTTGAATTTTTTTTGTATCATTTAGAATTCAGTTATAAAATCTTTAGAAAGTACATTGATATAATAAATATTTCTATCATCATTTAACCCCTATTAAACCTGAGTGTCTTTGTACCTCGTAGAAATTAAAATCGAATTCACACTCATTTAATTCTCACTAAGTCGAATTCGCTATGCGTCATGAAAAAGAAGCAACAAAGCTTGAAATTAGTTCAAGATGACAACGTTCGAAGAATAAATTCAAAGAAGCAAAAACAAGGAGTACATCAAAGAAAAAACACTATTTAGATAAGTTGACATATTACAATGGATAAACGTCAGGTAAGCGCTCTACAAAGGCACAAACGCCGAAGAGGTACACAAAGGCACAAACACTGAAGAGGTACACAAAGAAACAAACGCTGAAGAGGTATACAAAGGCACAAACACACAAAAATAAAAAACCGGCGAACTCAGCTGAGGCAGCAGCACTAAAAGATAAAATCTAGCGAAGGCCAACAAGCGCTGAAACATCAATAACAAACCCTTTGTACCCCTCCTCCAAAGACAACAACTCGACCAAGGTGCGAAACAAAACTGGAATAAGCTACGTAAAAGTAATCTTCAGCTTGGAGCAGTAATCGACCAGTGCAGTGAGAAGAGGAAAGCGAAGGCCGCACAGATTGAAGAAATCTTAGTAAAGAGGGACATAGCCATATGGTGGAGTCAACGGTCTATCATCCGCCCTAGGGATCTGATCGAATTGAACAAATTTGTCTTAGTTCGACGATAGAAGGTTCATAGGAATTCAAACCTAAAATTTGTAAGTGATTGTCAGGCGTACACAGAGCTCCCAAGAAAAGCCCTAAGAAGATAAGGTGAAGCAGGGAAGTAAACAATCAAACAAAATCTAAAGCAATTCCTGAATCAACCTTAACAACTTGAGAGGGAAATCAAAGGAGTTACCTTAAGGGGAGACGGTAGGGACAAAGAGAAAGGAGGAAATCAAGACGACAATAGTATTTATGGAGAGGGAAAGAAACCGCCAAAGCGAAAGGATGTTGTAGGTCTCATAGCTCTCTGAAACAGAAAACCACTGAAAAATATCGACTGAAGGAAGAGACGCTGAAGCAAATCACAACCAAGTCTCAAGGCCCAAAATTCCCTTCTTGAGCCCGCATAATCAACCCTAGCAAACGCTTGATCCAACGAATTTAAAAGGGGGGCTTACTGTTGGTGACATGCTGCACACTGATGTCACTCAGGTTTTACCTTAAACAGCTAAATCTGCAACTGCCTAGACAATCGCTATAGTACTTAGGGAACAAATCCATATATACAGAAAACTAACTCGAAGAGACAGGAAAGACTAAGTAATGGCTAAACTAGAAAGAAAGATGACGACTTGTAGCAGGCAATAAGTGAAATAATGATAGTAGTAATTAAAGCAAGTAGATGTGATTATAGATAAGTAGGAAATGAAATCTTAGGCTTTCTAAAAGGGGTTTTTTGCGGTAACTGCTTAGATATATGGTTGAGAATGGAACTATAAATCTAGGAACAAGTGTTCGGTTTCTGGACGAACTCGTCATGGCCTTAACATTCGTCACTCAATGTCAGACTAGAGTTATTGCCAATACGAAACCCCAACACTTGTCCCCTCTATAAACTTTGGAAATAGGTTCACCCCGAGGTCTCAGGTAAGAACGTATGCCTAAACAATGCCCTTCAGGTGCTAGATACGTCACTAATACTAGCCCCAAAAACCTAGAAATCCCGGTAGTCCAATCGAATAGTTATCCCATCAAACTAGGCATGCCCGGTCAATCAAGTTCTAATAGAAGTTAACTAGACATGATTTATCCAGTTTGACAGACATGACTGATCCATTCAGACTCCCTTAGCTACTATTCTGGGTGATCCAAATATATGCTTGTCAGGCTTGGATCGTCCTCAACCTAGACCCAATTTGTCAAATTGGAGTCAGCCTACATAACAACTACTAAAGGAGAATTCCTTTTGTTCCTTTTCTCTAAACCTAATCGAACAAGAACCCTAGCATATCTATCTAGTTATAAACCATAGATCCAATTAATTAAACTACTGAAACTAGTGAATCTAAACAAACAAGTCATGATTGAAAGCATAAAACGAGTACTAGAATAAATTAAAAAAGGGTTCAAGATACAAATCGTCAGAATGATCTATCTCCCAAGCAAATCAATATAAAAAACCTAGTCGCAAAAAACAATAAAACTATAAACTAGGGTTGTAAAAACTTGTGAATTTTGTGTGTCTCTGATCTTTTAATAGGGTCTTGTGATGTCATTAGGGTAGCAAAAGGGCTTAAGCTTCGAAGAGAATTCATCTTTATGGTTCGATCGGCTTGGTATCGTCAGCGAATCACAGTCTTCTCGCTCTGGTTAGATCGAGCTGATCTTGGTTCTGGTTCGATCAAACTGAATCCAGTTTGATCTAGCTGCGAGCTCACTTCTTCATTGATCCTTCACTTCAACGGATCTGATCCAACGGTCTTGTTCGGAGCAAGGGTTCGCTCGAACCAGTTGTGGTTCGATCGAACTGAGGCTTGGGTGGGAATGACTTTCTTTAACTCTTTTTGCAAAGGCGTCCTAAAGCAATCTTTGCTCAGAAATCCTCTCCAGACCTGTGAAACCCTAAAAGGAGACGAAAAGACTCAAAAACATGCAAATAACTCGTTAAAGGGTTCATAATTAATCCTACCAAAATGTTGGACTTAAACCCTTAAAATCAATACATATCACACACTATCCCAAGGACAGGCCCATATCTGATTCGACCCATCTGCAACCGGGTCGGGAGAAGAGATGCTCGATCTAGAGAAGTTGGGCCCAAAACAAGAGAGGGTTCATTCGGAAATGATGACTCATCGAAAGCCGGTTCAAAGAGCAAAAGACTAAATAAGACTTTGTATTCTATAAAAAGAGAACAACGCTCAACGTTTAAGAAAATGGTGATATGTGTGGTTTTTGATAATTTTAAGTCGTCTTTTATATTAGTCTTTCATTATTTTATGACGCATTTAAGTCCAATTAGGTTGAGTTTGCATGCATTTCATGTCCATGTGTTGAAGGAAAGCGTAATAAAGAAAACAGATTAAAAAGGATGCAAAAGGACAAAAGTGCATAAAGTCAACATTTAGAGTTGACCAGTGGAACATGTCAATATCGACCAGATGCATCGACCAGGTATGACCAATGTAGTCTAGAACTATCAACCAAAGAACATATCAACCAGATGCATCGACCAGGCTTGACCGATGCAGTCTAAAAAAATTCAACAAAGTTAAACAAGACAAAGTTTGCCAAGTTTTTCCACTTGGTATAAATACTATAAACCTAGTTTTTGGAGAAAAAATACTCTTTTCTTATCTCTTATCTCACATTTTATCTTTTATTCTTAGTTTTGCAAGACTACTTGGTTCCATTTGGATTTCTTGTTTTTAATCTAAGTTTTCTTGAAATTTTTTCTTCCATCTCCCTTTATTTCTGATTTAGTTCATGTCAAGACATAAATTCACTCTTGGATCTTGTGTTTAGGGAGGATTAGTGAGTAGTTTCCTTCTAAGTGAATGAGCTAGGTAGAATATGATGATTAAGCGATTGATTATGAAACTTAGGAATTAGATTGTTCTTTATGTTCACTTATTTAATGTGTTTAATGCTATATTAGGCTTAGCTGCCCAAATCTAGATCTTAGGAAGATTATTGCCTAGGAGGTGTTCGATGAAATTCTCGAATGAGTTAAACTTGTGCTAAGTGAGACATTTTCAAGAGATTGTGTTAGGATTGCTTAGTAGTTGCATAGACTAGACTTTTAATGCTTCTTAATTATGTGTTTGGCCAAGAGATTGTGTGGATGTATGATTAGGACATGGGTTTCCACCACAAGAGTGAATTAGCCTAAATTATGTAGTTACAAGATTAAGGATAAGCATTGTATGATAAAATGAGCATCATGAAGCTGAGCTTGATCACCCGAGTCGATTACCTTTGCCCATTTTATTAGATTTACATCGTTTTAAGTCTTTATCGGTTAGCTTGACTATTGAATTTTGCTTTGACTTTTGTTGACTTTGTGTTTTGTTCTCTTTTATGCTCAATAAGATTGTTAGTGACAAATCCCTTAATTGCATAGACTAGATGAACTCTCCATAGTCATATTACGTGAATTACCCATGAATTGGTTCGACAACCTCACTTTACTACATTCGACTGATAGAGAGAACAAAAATCTCTTTCTCAATTTGGCATCAATGCCGATTCAAGATTTTGATTTGCTACTTGGATTTTGAGTTCTTTTAGGACTAGGTCTTTCTATTTTCGCTTCGATAATCTCTATTCTCTGTTTTGTCTCTTCAAGTGCATGAACCGACGATATTTAAACCCTATAGAGACATCATGCAAGATATAACATCACTTCCCGCGAAAATTGATTTGTTATTCACCTACAACCAGGAAAATGTCAATTATGTGAGCAAACAAAGTTATAGACGGGGGTTCCACTACCAACATCCTAATATAACCCCAGTTATAGATCGAACGCTCTTGGAGACATAAGGGCCTTGAGGTTCACGGAAACACAAGATCTTGCTCACGGCCTAACTCTCAAACCTTGCACAAACAAAACATGAACTGATCAGACGTGTTTAACATTTGTAGACTCAGCAAACAATCAAGAGAAAAGGGGAAAAGAAGTAATTTTGGTTGTGGGGTCGAAAAGTGGTTTGGCGGGTACGGATGGGTACGGCCGGAGAGGCCGTACGACGCGGCCGGGGTGGATTTCTCCGCACTAGGGTCATCAAACTGGAAACGGCCTCGACTGATCTTCTTGGGAGGAAAACTAAGCTTCAGGCCGAGCAAAACGTCAAGAGACAGAAGTTGGCTCGGGAAGACGGAGGAAGTGGAGAAACACTTATCGGATGATCGAGACAATGCGACCGGGTGATCGAGAGAATCCGAAAAACGCCTAAGTGCTTGGGAACGCTTAGAACAAAGAAGAGAAAGGTGGAATCTTGGATATTACACACCAAGAAACATTTAAGAGATATGACACACGGCTTACAAGGAGATTATATATGCAAGTCTTACAAAGATCTCATTTTCGAAAATTGATAGATTGAAAGTTGAAGGTGACTCACAGCTTACAAGGAGATTATATATGCAAGTCTTTAACCTCAAAAAGGAAACCCTAAGAAAGAAGAAAAGACTAAAAAGGGTGAGATAAGATAAGGTCAAGGCAGCTTCCTTCCCAACGGTCATATCCCCTTTGAAAGTGAGCTCCTTGGCGCCTTAAGTGCAAGCTTCGGGTTAAATCAAGTGCAATGGGCCTCATCAAACTCCTAGTGACTAAACCCAGTGGGAGAATCCTCATTTAGGAGAAGAGTACCCCTATGACTTAACCCAAAGACTCATCCTTAGGCTAAGATGTTGGAAACAAGGAGGTGCATGATCCGGGCCTCCTTAGCTTTCGAGTAAAACTCATGTGTCTCTAGCTCTCCAAGTATCTCCATTATGCTCATAAATAATTTCCTAGCTCTTTCTCTTGTCACTGGTCCAATGGGTGTCTCCAAGCTTAATTCCTCATGAGCTAAGTCCTTGGCTAGCCGTGTATCACATCCCAACCCCATGCCATTCAATCAAGGATACTTTCAACCCATGCCTCAGTACAATCAAGGCGGCTTCCAACTCGAGCAACAATACCAATTCCACGAGCCTTACAGTTTCTCCAACACACCACTCAACCACCACGCCCAAGCTCAGGGCGATGCCTCTTCCCCTAGTGCCAAAGAGGACCAAACTTCCCAATTGCTTAAGCAAGTCCTAGAAAGCCAAACTCTGAATACCCTTGCGCTCAAAGTGTTCATGAAGAAGGTCAACACCATGACTGATAACGTCTACACAGACCTCAAGACCAAGTTTGAAGGGATGACCTCACATATCAAGGTTCTAGACATCTGATTGGCCTAAATAGCCTCCACTTCCAATAGACCATTGGGTCAACTATCGAGCAAAGAGGAATCCACCACAAAGGATTATGTCAACGCCATCTCTATAAGTGTTCTCATCAAGGACAATGAGAAACTAGATAGGGGTGAGTATTCAGGCTAATGAATGCCACATGAAAGGAAAAGCAACTAGTTGGGATAAGGATGCTCCTCCAAAAGCTCCAAGCTATGAACCGCCTCCTTATGAGGCAAGATTTAAATTTCCCTATCATCACAAGGAGGCACTCATGAAGTAGCATAAAACTCGGTTAGATGAACAAATGAAGGATGTCCCAATGATGAAGAGAGCTACCATCAACGACCAAGCTTTTATTGTGGTTGAACTATCAAATGAGCATTTGCAGTAGCCAATTGAAGATGGACCTATTGGAGTCAAGTGTTAAGGACTTGACTAGCTATTGCAAGACTAGTCTCGAATGAGGTTTGAATGAGCACGAGACAGCCACGAGGAAAGGAGCTCATGTTGATAAAGTTCAACCCGAGAGTAATCCGAAAGAAGAACCGGACGATCAAGGAATCATCAAGTTGCAGTTGGGTATTGGCCGTGTTTGAAGTTATTCCACCAATTCGGTGCAGAAGAAATCCAACATTGATGGCCAAGCATTTGGAGACAAGGTTGAGAAATGACGGTATATGGATGCAATATTGGTCACTGTTGATCGATATGGTCATATCGGTCATTCTTAGCGGTCAGAATACACTTGTACAAGTTTCTATATGAGACAAAACCAATATCGGTCACCGATATCAGTCAGAGCAGTTTCAGGGCAAAATTTTGTACGGGAACTCGATATGAAAGCACCAGTAACACGTGTCGGTCAATACATATCGTTATAGCCTTATGTTGCAAAAAGAGACTTATACCGCTCGAAGTTAACCGATGCGGGACACAATAGCCCACCTTATACTTGATGGTATGAAAGGTACAACCCTTCACACCTTTTAAATACTGCATTTATTTTCGTTATCTTTTATATTCGGTTTCTCCTCCGGGCTTGAATTGACACATGGACTGTGTGATTTAAGTTTAGGGGAGAGACCACATCTAATGTTGTGTTCTATTTTCTTTTATAGAGTTTTATATGCATTGTTGATACTTATGTTTTTGAGAAATAAAAAATTTGAAACTTTTTAGAAAAAACCAAAAAGATTTTGCATGTTTTAGGATCGAGTCTAGATTCATTTGCATATGGATCGATGGTTTTATGAGTTTCCTCAACGTTTGTGTGACTCTGTTCGGTAGTTTTAGCAAGTTTTACTAAGTGGGGGACACACTAGAGCTGAAGCATGTCAGGTACTCTTTCCAATTTGTTTACTTGGGCGCTGAAATTGGCTCTGAACCATAAGAACCCTTGTTTATAGGATTGAAATCGTGTATGAAGTCCTTGATTAGGCACCTTAGGGTATACAATATTGTCTGAAAGTTCCCCTCTTATTATTTTCTTGGTGGTATGCCCAAGAAAAATTGTGGGTAACCCCACAAAGTATTTTAAAAATATTCCCCTTCTCGAAGAAAAGAAAGAAAGAAAAGGAAAAAAAGAAAAGAAGAAAAGAAAATAAAGAAAAGAAAATAAAGAAAAGAAACCAATAAACCAAATAAGATCCTTTGCTCAAATTGTGGGTGATCAATGAAGACACGAAGTTGAATTACCTAATAAAAGGGGAATAAGGGGGGAGTAAAATAAGGAAAGGGATATGAAGCCACAAGAAAGTCGAAGCTTCTGAAAGAGTAGAGAGTATGAATTTAGGTTGATACTCTATAGATTGAAATAATGTCCTTCTTTTTAAGTCATCATAGAGTCTTGTAATAGAGTCCGATTTTCAATCGTGTTAGATGCTTGAATGATTGATGCTTTTAGTTGTGGGTCACTCTTATCATGCTTGTCTAAGATTGCTTTCTTTGTTACCTTTCTTACAACTCACTTAGCTGAAATCCCCGCCGTTTACCAAACCTCTTCCCTTTACCGATTTTATTTTGTTTGAGGACATGCAAGGGATAAGTTTGGGGAAGTTGATGTGTGTGATTTGTGATCGTTTTATGCCGTCTTTTATATTAGTTTTTCATTAGTTTAGGATGCATTTAGGTACAATTATGTTACGTTTGCATGCATTTCATGTTTCATGTGTTGAAAGAAAGTGAAATAAAGAAAACAGATAAAAGGATCCAAAAGGGCAAAACTGCAAAAAAGTCAACATTCTAAAGGTGACCAATGGAACAAGCCAATATCGATAAGATACATCGACTAGGCATAACCGATGTAGTCTATAACTGTCAACCAAAAAGCATATCGACCAGATACACTGCCATATGCATCGACCAAATACATCGACCTAGAAAAAGTCAACAAAGTTGACAAAGACGAATTTTACCAAGTTTTTCCATTTAGTAAAAATACTATAAACCTAGTTTTTGGAAAAAAAAAACTCTTTATTATCTCTAATCTCACAATTTATCTTTTGTTCTTAGTTTTGTAAGACTACTATGTATCGTTTGGATTTCTTGTTTATAATGTAAGTTTTCTTGCAAATTTTTCTTCATCCTTCCCTTATTTCTTGTTTAGATCATACAAGGGCATATACCCACTCTTGGATCTTCTGTTTAGACATGATTAGTGAGTAGTTTCCTTCTAAGTGAATGTGTTAGGTAGAATATGGTGATTAAGTGATTGTTTATGATGTTTAGGGCTTAAATTGTTCTTTATCTTCAGTTGTTTGATGTGCTTAATGTTATATTAGGCTTAGCTACCCAAATCTAGATCTTAGGAAGATTATTGCCCGAGAAGTGTTCGATGAAATTATGGAATGAGTTAAATTTGTGCTAAGTCATGCCTTTTCAAGAGATTGTGTTAGGATTGCTTAGTAGTTGCATAGAATAGACCTTTAATGCTTTATAATTATGTGTTCTGCCAAGAGATTGTGTGGATGCATGATTAGGATAGGGGTTTCCAACAAGAGAGTGGATTAGCCTAAATTATGTAGTTTTTAGACTAAGGATAAACATTGTATGATATAAATGAGCATCATGAACCTGAGGTTGATCACCCGAGTCGATTACCTTTGCTCATTTGCTTAGCTTTACATCATTTTAAGTCTTATTCAGTTTGTTTGACTATTCATTTTTTGTTGACTTTCACTTTGACTTTTGGTGACTTTATGTTTTGTTCTATTTTATTCTCAAGAGAATTGTTAGTGACAAAAAAATCTCTTAATTGCTTAGACTAGATTATCTCTCCATAGTCCTAGTACGTTAATTACCCTCAATTTGGTTCAACAACCTCACTTTACTACATTCGATTAATAGAGAGAACAAAATCTTTTTATCAATTTGGTGTCGTTGCCGATTCGGGATTTTGATTTGCTACTAGGATTTTGAGTTCGTTTAGGACCAATTCTTTCTATTTTCCCTTCGTTAATCTATACTCTCTGTTATTACTTTTCAAGTGCATGAACCAACGATATTCAAGCCATATAGAGACATCATGCAATAGATAGCATCACTTCATGCGAAAATTGATTGGTCATTCACCTATAACCAGGAAAATGTCAATTATGCGAGCAACCAAAATTATAGATCGGGGTTCCACTACCACCATCCCAACCCCATGCCATCCAATCAAGGATACTTTCAAACCATGCATCATTTCAATCAAGACGGCTTCCAACCCGAGCAACAATACTAATTTCACGAGCCTTACGATTTCTTCAACACACTGATCAACCACCACGTCCAAGCTTAGGTCGACGCCTCTTCCCCTAGTGCCAAAGAGGACCAAACTTCCCAACTTTTTAAGCAAGTACTAGAAAGTCAAACCCGGAATACCCTTGAGCTTAAAGTGTTCATGAAGGAGGTCAACACCATAATTGATAACGTCTACACTGACCTCAAGACCAAGTTTGAAGGCATGACCTCACATATCAAGGCTCTAGACATTCGAATGGCTCAAATAGTCTCCACTTCCACTAGACCATTGAGTCAACTATCAGGCAAAGAGGAATCCGCCACAAAGGAGTAAGTCAACGCCATCTCTACAAGTGTTTTCATCGAGGACAATGAGAAACTAGATAGGAGGTGAGTATTCAGACTGACGAATGCCAAAGGAAAAGAAAAGCAACTAGTTGGGAGAAGGATGCTCCTCGAAAAGCTCTAACCTATGAACCGCCTCCTTATGAGGCAATATTTCCAATTCTCGATCATCACAAGAAGGCACTCATGAAGGAGTATAAAGTTTGATTTGATGAAAAAAAGAAGGATGTCCCAATGATGAAGAGGGGTACCATCGACAACCAAGCTTTTGTTGTTGATAGCTACCAAATGAGCATTTGGAGGAGCCAATTAAAGATGGACCTATTGGAGTCAAGGTTAAGGACATGACTATCTATGGCAAGACTAGTCTCGAATGAGGTTTGAATGAGCACAAGGCAGCCGTGATGAAAGGAGCTTACGTTGATAAAGTTCTACCTGAGAGTAATCCAAAAAGATGAACCAAACGATCAAGGAATTATCAAGTTGCATTTGGGTATGGATCGTGTTCAAAGTTATTCCACCAATTCGGTGCGGAAGAAAGCCAACATTGATGGCCAAGCATTTGGAGTCGAGGTTGAGAAAAAGACTAGCAATGATAAGATTAGCCTAGATGAAGATTTGAGCTAGCTCAAGAGAGTCGTGTTGCAAATGATTGGGAACCTTGAAGTTCATAATGATTTTAACCTCAAGATCATCGAGGAGGTTCAAGAGAAGTTCAACATGTTTGAGAAGGTTTATAAACCACCCTGAGGAGGAAGCAAAGTCAAGCTAGAGACTTAAAAAAAGCTCACTTGGGAGAAAGTCTCATGGTATCCTTGTACATATCTTTTAATTTAGTTTGTTTATTGTTTTCATGTTTGATTATGGTACTTTGATTCTTGAGTTTAGTTGAGTGCTTCAATTTTGTAGGTTTTGGGTGGTTTCAAAGCCAAAATGACGATATATGGATGCCATATCGGTCACTGTTGATTGATATGGTCATAGCGGTCATTCGTAGTGGTCAATATGTAGATGTATAAGTTTTTGTATAAGAAAAAAACTAATATCGGTCAGACTTGACTGATACGAGCAGTTTCAGGGTGAAATTCAATACGGGAACCTGGTATGACTGCACCGGTAACGCATGCCGGTCAGTGCATATGGGTACAACCTTAAGGTTAAAACAAAGGCTTATACCGGTCAAATTTAACCGATGTGGGATACAATAGCCCACCTTCTCCTTGATGGTATGA
This sequence comes from Biscutella laevigata subsp. laevigata, assembly GCA_900406315.1. Lineage (NCBI taxonomy): Eukaryota > Viridiplantae > Streptophyta > Magnoliopsida > Brassicales > Brassicaceae > Biscutella > Biscutella laevigata. The sequence goes on from OVAU01001055.1 coordinate 11,524, forward strand.
TGGAGAACTTGACCCTGATCCTACTACTATTAGGTACAATCTTTTGCATCTTGTAAATCTTGCAGTCATTTTCGTTATCTTTTATTTTCTGTTTCCTTCTCGAGCTTGAATTCAAACAGGGATCATGCGTTTAAGTTTGGGGTAGAGACCACATATAATGTTGTGTTCAATTTTGTTTTATCGAGACTCATATGCATTGTTGATAGTTATGTTTTTGAAAAAAACAAAAAAAAAATCGAAAAATTTCAGAAAACCAAAAAGATTTTTCATGTTTTAGGATCAAGTCTAGATTTATTTTCATAGGGATTAATGATGTTATGGGTTTCCTCAACGTTTGTGTGACTCTGTTAGGTAGTTTTAACAAGTTTTACTAAGTGGGTCACTCTTATCGTGTTTATATAAGATTGCTTGCTTTGTTACCTTTCTTATAACTCGCTTAGCTGAGATCCCCTTCTTTTACCAAACCTCTTCCCTTTACCGACTTTGTTGTGCTTGAGGATAAGCAAGGGTTAAGTTTGGGGAAGTTCATGTGTGTAGTTTTTTATTATTTTAAGTCGTCTTTTATATTAGTTTTTCATTAGTTGATGATGCATTTAAGTCCAATTAGGTTGTGTTTGCATGCATGACTGATGCATCCAGTATTATCAACCAAAGAGCATATCGACCAGATGCATCGACCAAGCTTAACCGATGCAGTCCAGAAAAAGTCAACAGAGTTGACCAAGACAAATTTCATCATGTTTTCCATTTAGTATAAATACTCTAAACCTAGTGTTTGGAGAAGAATAGTATTTTATAATCTCTAATATTATCTTTTATATTTTGTTCTTAGTTTTACAAGACTACTATGTTTCGTTTGGATTTCTTGTTTATAATCTAAGTTTTCTTGCAAATTTTTCTTCCTCCTTCCCTTATTTCTTGTTTAGATCATGCAAGGGCATATACCCACTCTTGGATCTTAGTTAGATAGAATAAGGTGATTAAGTGATTGATTATGATGCTTAAGGCTTAGATTGTTCTTTATCTTCAGTTGTTTAATGTGTTATCCCAAATCTAAATCTTAGGAAGATTGTTGCCCGAGAGGTGTTCGATGAAATTCTCAAATGAGTTAAACTTGTGCTAAGTGAGGGATTTCTAAGAGATTGTGTTAGGATTGCTTTGTAGTTGCATAGACTAGACCTTTAATGCTTCTTAATTATTTGTTTGGCCAATGGATTGTGTGGATGTATGATTAAGACAGGGGTTTCCACCAGGAGAGTGAATTAGCCTAAATTATGTAGTTCTTAGACTAAAGATAAATATTGTATGATAGAAAATGAGCATCATGAACATGAGCCTGATCACCCGAGTCGGTTACCTTTGCCCATTTTCTTAGCTTTACATCGTTTTAAGTCTTAATAAGTTTCCTTGACTTTTCAGTTTTCGTTGACTTTTTGTTTTTTTCTCTTTTATGCTCAATAAGATTGTTAGTGACAAGTAAATCCATTAATTGCTTAGACTAGATGAACTCTTCATAATCCGATTTAGTTCTACTACCTCACTTTACTGCATTTGATTGATAGAGAGAACAAAAATATCTTTATTCGAAGGAAAAACATGTGAGAGCTCGCTAGAGAGAGAGAGGTGTTTTAGAGATTATAGAAAGTTGATAAAGAGTCTCGCAACCGACCTCGCTTGTATTCAATCTGCACGACTCGCGAGCTCTATGTAGATCTTCATATGAACATTGCTCGCAATCCTCCAAGGATTAATACTATAAACGCCGACCAGTTCGACTCCCCTTTACTGAAACTCTGTGTCTTCTTTAATTTCTGTTTTACTTAGCGTACATTTACTTTCCCGCAATACATGCACCTCTCTTATTTTCTCTGATTACTTTCACCGCACTTACTTTTCTGCACTTTATACTTCAGCGCCCACAACTACTATCGCAATACGCTTTCCGCTCTTTATTTCACACTATTTTCATTTTCGCTTCTTTATTTCTAGTATACTTTATGCAACCTAACTTCTGCTTATTGTTCGTACTAATTCTATCTTTCGTCTATATTTGAATCTGACTCTTGGAATATTCTCTATTTCCTTTGGTTAATATTTGGTTCAACAACCATCATCGTCATTTAACCGGAGTCTTTTTGCCATACTCTTAATTAACTTTCTTCTTTGTATTTTTTTAACTTCTTAGTAATCTTTCACCAACGATACATGTCATTTATAAATTAAAACATGTATAGTGCCTGAAACGACCTCGACCATATGTTTGGATGGTACAATAACGAGTGGTTGAGGGAACAAACTTATCGCTTCACAATCCGATATGTGGCTAAATGGACCCATCCTCTAGGAATCTATCATTGTGTTCCCAGATAATCATTTGCATAATATTATTTCTGTTATTATTATTTTCGTAAGGTCAACATTGATTTTGGAAAGTAAAAATAATAAAACCATAATCCTTAGGAATTGAATCAAGACTTTTAATACATAAATTTTTGAACAACTCGTTAGGATTAATAGGTTTTGATACCATGTGAAAACATATTTATAAAGAATTATTATTACACTCTCACAAGAATTAGATTATAAAGTACATCTCATTGTATAATGTTGGTGTTAGATTTAAACTTGTCAAAGGTTTTGGTTGGTAATAAGCTTGTAACTAAAAGAGCAAGAAAGTCTTTTACCAAATATGAGGGTTTTTGTTCGAGTTGAGAATGTTTATATTGCTGGCACCAAATGCGTTTTGGTGGAGTTTTGCTCACATGTATGTGTGTTTGCAATGTTGGTTGCAGTTGGAACACATCATGAGTTTAATCCTGATGTGTGTTGCACAAGAAGTGTCTCAAGAGTATTCTCGAGTGATGAGAATCAGAGACATGTTTAAAGGGTACAAGCAGTGTGTCTCAAACTGCGTACTGAGACATGGTTTTTGTCTGAAAGTCGTCACAACCAGGTGGAGTTGTTGGACGTGGTTTGTTGGAATCATCAGCTGATGAAGTTGAGTCTAGAGCTGATTTTGATTAAAAAGAGGGTTGAATCAAAAGTTAATTCATGGTGCAAACGAGTATGTTTCTGGGTTTTTTCTGCAAATGATTCAAGGAAATGTTTGATTCCAAGCTCAGTGCACATGAGGTGAATCAAATGGTCGACAGAAGAGAATCATGTCTTTGTTTTGCAGAATGTTCTGTTGAAGTTGAGACGTCAGTAGCTGCTACAGGTGTTTTGGCATCAAAGGTCATGGAAGAACCTGTGTGGCTGGAAGTGAGATGATAAGCTGATTTATTCTGGTAAAGGAGTATGCTTATGGACATCTCATGTATTTTGGCAAGTACAAACTTGTTAATATTGGTGGTTGTGTGGTTTATCTCAGGTTTCAAGACTGTTAGCTGATTAAAGAGCATCAATGGATAATTAAGCTTAGTTTGGTTGTTACTAAACCTAAGGGTACATTTCTGGTGAATAAGAATGTGTTGATGGCTCAGGTTTTGAAACAGTGTGACTCAAGTGAAGACATTGTATATGTCGAGGTTTGCTGCATGGTTTTGCGCTAGTGATGCTGTTTGAACATCAAACGTTTGTGTTGTGTAAGTGACACTTATGCAAGTTATTGAAGATCAGTTTGCCAAGGTTAAAGTTGTGATTTTTCCAAGGGTTTTTTGGGAAACTCACAAAGGAGACTTCAAACTTGAATCAAGGTGTGGAGATTGTTGGTATTGATCCAAACCTGTCAAGGGCTCTAGTTGGTAATAAACTTGTAAGTAAAAGGGCATGAGAGTCTTTTACCAAAGATGAGGGTTTTGGAAGCTTAACTGTGTATCACTTGTAGCCTATTAAGATATGAAAAGAAGTGTGGCTTATTGTCCACCATTATCAAGAGAGGTTCAAGAGAAAGAGAGTGAGTCAAGTTGATTGATAAAGACTCCTCACGAGAGTGAAATATGGAGTGATCGATCAAGAGAAGAACTAGTGAGTTGAGGTAGAGTGGTATAGTATCTACAAGTCTCTTGTTTCTTTTCCCTTGTCTCCTTCTTCCTATTTTGTTTCTGTCAGAACTCTTGTAACCTCGGTTATTCATAGTGGAAAGGACGAGGGACTTTATTCTCTCCTCTGAGATTAGCCACAATGGTGAACTCAGAGTCAACAAAAATCTCTGTGCATTTCTTTGTTTTATATTCGTTTGATTTTTGTGATTAAGTTATAGGAAGCGATCCTAGAAATTGATTTGGGCAGAGCAAATGTTCTGTTCTGAGGAGACCAAATCTTCACATATAAGAATAGAGTAGACCTAAGAAATAAACATAAATAAAGTATTATGATAATATTGATAAATCAAGATATTTTCAAGTATTTTAATGTTGTTAAATCTCTAATATTTTCATACTATCATAAATTTTTAGATGCAATTTTGTTATTGAATGATTTGAATGCCCAAGTAAAACCTCAATCAGTAACACACACTCAATCACAGCAACACTTTATTAAAACCGAAACACAAATAGTATGTTACGGACGAATACATTTTGGTGTTACATTATCCAGCAGCAACGTAAGTTCAGAAGAGAATAACAAGAGAGATATATCGCAAACACAGTCGTGCATACAAACACAAATTTGACTTATGCTGCAAAACGGGTGCTTTCCATCACATGATTGGCGTTATCAAGCTCAAAGGCTTCACGTCTACGGAATTCTTTAATCTGCATCACAATGAAGACGAAAGGCTGAATAAAAGAAAGATTAAGAATGCAACTACTTATGTGAAACGTACGATACCTCATCATGAGGCATATCTTTGAACGGTGGAAGAAGTAAACGTTGAGTGAACTCAATGCATGAAGCTGGGATTGTTTCATCTATTTTGGGGTCACACCTGTATTATTCAATGTGTTAGGA
>OVAU01001056.1:0-16406 GCA_900406315.1 Biscutella laevigata subsp. laevigata
TTGGCGTAGTGGCCGCGGCCTTGACACTTGAAGCACTTGAAATCACGAGCTCTTGTTGGATTATAATTGCCTTTACTCTTGTCCTTGAAAGCATTTGGTTGCTCCTTGTTTCCGTCATTAGTAGTTGTCACAAAAGATTTCTTAGTCACACTCCAATCCTTGGTAAAACCCGGCTTGTTGTCTTTGGCGTATTGGGACTTGAAAGGCGCTTTCCCCTTCCTTTTGACTTATTTCTCTATCATCGCAACCTTGTGAAGCATCTCCTCTAGCTCCACATAGTATTGGAGCTCCAAGTGATCTTGGATTTCTCGGTTGAGGCCACCAAGGAAGCGAGGCATAGTAGCTTCACGATCCTCTCTTAGATCAACCTTTAGGAGAACATCTCCATCTCTTAGAAATAGTCCTCAACTGACTTGGAACCCTAAGTCAATCTCCTAAGCGTTTGGACAAGGTCACGGTGATGATGGCTTGGCACAAATCGCCTTCTCATGGCCGCTTTCAATTCGGCCTAAGTATCAATCAGATGCTCTCTGTTCCGTCTTCTTGAAGTAACCATTTGATCCCACCAACTTAGAGCATAGTCATGGAACTCAGTAGCTGCCATTCTCACCTTGTTGGCTTCAGAGTACCACCTACATTCGAAGACAAGCTCAAACTTCTTCTCCCATTCTAAGTAAGCATCCATATCACTCTTCCCATGGAAAGGAGGTATCTTGATCTTGAAGCTTTAAATGCGTTCTTGCCTTGGCTCACATCTTCATCTTGGTATCTTTGATACACTTGTCTTGGTCTAGGATCTCTTGGAAGTCTCTGCGGCTCTCTTCTAACGTCTTGAGGTTCAAAAGCGTCTTCACCCTCATAGCGCCTTCTAACTTGATCCCACTCAGGATATTGTCTAGGATAAGGTCCTCTTGGCTGTCTCCAAGGTCGCATTCGTTGCAGAAAGAAGTCTTCTTCATCCTCCGGATAAAGCTCTCTAGGTCTTGGCCGTTGAGGCAACGGTGGAGCAACTTGAGCTGGAGGCTCTTGGACTTGAAGAGGAGGTTGAAGCTCCCTTCTAAGCTCATCAAATCTCTCTTTCAACAACCTTATGAGGTTGGTTGCAAGATCAGGCGGCGGCGGAGGATTGGCCGGAGGATTGCCATTCTCTCTTGAGGAGGAGCCGGTGGAATAAGTCTCTTTGTTGGAGGAGGATCAGCTCTCGGAGGTGAGGCTGACCTAGCTCTGTTTCCGTGAGAGGCACGCGTGTTGTATGAGTGATTAGCCGTGGTTGACACGTTTGAGAAATGGCTTGGAGAAGACACACGTGGATCAAAGGTTGGGGACCACAAGAGGCGTCCGTGTGAACTTTGTCTCGCTCCGCTTTTGCCTTTCTTACTCTTTTACCCTTGTTCTTTTTGATAGCAACGGTTGTTTCTTTTGCTCTTGGTCGTGGTTGATGATTGGCCAATGATTGGGAGAAAGATCTCCTTCCACGCGCGGCCAGCTGTCCCAAAAGCAAAAGCTATTGCTTTTTCTCCACAAGTATTGTCGTCTACCTTCACAAACAAACAAGAAAATAGGATAAATCAGTTCTTGGCAGCCATGAAAGGGAAACAAATCAAGCTTTGTAAAATCCGAGACACAAATCCGAAAAATAGCAAAAGTCGTAAACTTTTTTAGTTTTAAAGTTAAGGAAACCAAAGAAACAACTGTCTAAAACAATATCTAACTTAAAAATGACTTAAACAAGAATAAAAACGAAAATCCTTTTTTGGGTTTTCTTTAGATCTACACTTAAAACGAAGCTAGAACTAAGAAAGAAGTAAACTTTAGCTAAAGTAAAGGAAACTCCCTGAGTTTGCAGATGGTGAGTCTGTCAAGAAGCTCTAATACAACCTAATATACGCCCCCTCTAACTCTCTTGATGACTCAAGACGCCTTTAGCTGCCGAGAAAGGTGGCCACAAAGCGTGCTCCGTCAAACCTTGTGGGCAAAGGAGATGAAACTTGTCAAATCTCTAAGATATAACAATATAAGAGAAATAGTTGAAACAGATTCATATAGAGAAGAGAAATAGTCAGTGAAGTTGAAATGGCCCTTTGAGTACGGCCGCGTACGGCTATGCCGGCCGTACAAAGAGAAATGAGAGATAGTTTCACAGCCTAAACAACTACAATCTCTACGAAACTTGGTGTGAGTACTCTCTGGGAAAAATGATTGGATGTAGTTGAGAGATATGTGGGAAAAGTGGTGATTAGGTCAGTAGAGTAGATTTGAGGCCACGGCGTACGGCCGTGACTACGTCACGCATGTCGTACGAAAGGTTGTCTTCACGTTTTTTTGACCAAATCAACTCCAAATGCTGTGATTCTTTGCAAGCTTCAATCTTTGGGGAAATGAGGAGGAACAGTCGAAAGAGACTCCAGGAACTCCGAGTTTAGGCTGATGGAACGGGGTGAGATGTGGAATGCTAGCCGTAGGGGAAAAGGGGTCGCTGTGAAGTTGGAAACGAGTGAAATGAAGAAAGATCGTGGCTTTGAGAATGGAAAGATTTGGTTTTGGATATGACACTCCAAAGCCCTAGGAATATTAAACATCCTTAGTTTGAACTTCCAAAGAGAGAGAAATCTCATTATCAAAAAAGTTGAAAGTTAACTTTGCCAAAAACGGCTACAAGGTCTTTAAATAGTCTTGAAAGCAACATGATCCAAAACCCTAAAAAGAAAGCAACATGAACGCAAAGTTTAAAGAGATAAGGACCAAAGAAGCTTTTCTAACGGTCATAAGATTTAAATGACTTCCTTGGTGCGGCGTTAGAGTGAGGTCTAGTGCAATGGGCCTCATTAAACCTTGATGGGTAAACCACATGAGAAAAACCCCAACGAAGGAAGAGTACCCCTTAAGACCTCAATAACCGACTTAGTTACTTGGAGAAGATGTGATGAGGAGGTGAGTGATCAATCCGTCCTCCTTCTCCAAGTGTTGGCAATGGGTCTTTAACTCCTCTAGGGTCTTCATAATGGTCGTAGCCAATCTTCTAGCTTGGGCACGAGTGATTGGACCCTTAGGTATCTCAAGAGAGATCTCTTCTTGCTCGGCCTCCTTCTCTACGCTAGGCACCCGTGTATCAGATAGTGAGTACTCTCACACGCCCACACCATCAGAAGCTATGTGTATAACTAAAGGTAAAGGTCTAGAAGGTCATTCGTCCAAGAGACAGTCTAGGCATCAACAGTCTTCAAGGGTTGAGAATGTGACACGCATTGAGGGAGAGAGACGATCTTTAACAGACATAGATCTCCATTTATTCCTAACCGAGAAGAACCCAGGATGCAACAAGCTAGAGCTCCTCGTCCATGATCTAGAGAGATTATGCTTGTTGGTCATCGAGTTCACTTGAATCAGTATTCGGATGAGGATGAAGATATAGGTGCTTTGGATCCAGCTCGCCAACAGCTTAACCACCTCAAGATCAAGTTTCTTGCATTCTATGGAACCAACAACCCTGAAGCTTATCTTGATTGGGAGAGAAAGATGGACTCGACCTTTCTGGTCCAAGGAACTAATGCGTTTAACAAGGTGATAATAGCAGTTCAGAGTTCAACGACTATGCATTTTATGGTGGGAACAACGAGGGCTTACTAGAACTCATCTCAGAGAGCTTCCCATCAACACTTGGGATCAGCTAGTGATACACATGAGGAGGAAGTTTGTACCAGCTCATTATCAGTGTGAGATCCTCAACAAGCTTAGACGTCATGTGCAAGGAACTAAGACAGTTCGAGACTACTACCAAGAGCTCGAAACCCTTCTCATACGCACAGACTTGATAGACGGAGATCAGATGGTTATGTCTCGATTTTTAGGAGGTATTAATAGGGAAATTCAAGACAAAGTGGAGCTTTAGAGCTATGAGGATATACAAGAGATGGTGCACAAAGCAGAGCTGATTGAATCTGAGATCAAGAGGCGCTACATCAAGCCTAGTTTCATGCCAAGTGTGGTTAAACCGAAGGATTTCAGCAAACCAATCGATGCAAAGGACATCAAACTGACTGCTATAACTGTTAAAGAGGAAGTGAGAACTGATTTTAAACCGAGGAGTGGTAATTCTCTTAGTAACACGCGGTGCTTCAAATGTTAGGGAGTGAAGCATTACTCTCGTGATTGCCCTAATTGAAAAGTATTCATGTTACAAGGGGGTGGAGAGATCATTCCTCAAGAGGAAGATGAGTTCGGATCAGGTCAAGAAGAAAAGGGAGATGATGCGGCAGTAGGAGAGATGCTAGTTGCAAGGCATACTCTGAGTGTACAAAATCAGTCAGAAGAGAGATGCCAGCGTGAGAACCTCTTTCACACTCGATGCTTCATCAAAGACAAGGTTTGTAGTCTCATCATCGATGGGGGTAGCTGTACCAATGCTGCAAGTGAGGTTATGGTTAAAAAGTTACAGTTCAAGACAACACCACATCCTAGACCATACAAGCTACAATGGTTGAATGAGAGTGCAACTTTAATTGTATCTCAACAGGTTAAGGTTTCATTACCTATATGTAAGTATGAGGATGAGGCGTTGTGCGACGTGCTCTCTATGGGTTCAAGTCATGTGTTGTTGGGTAGATCTTGGCAATCAGATCGCAAAGTTATTCATGATGGCTACACCAACAAGCATTCGTTTGAGTTCAATGGGTGTAAGATCACTCTCCTTCACATGACACCTAGTTAAATCTATCAAGATCATATCCATAGCAAGCTTAAAAACGACAAGGAGAAGGGAAAATCAGTCGTCAATAACCTATACATCAACCATAGTGAAGTTCCTAAACTCTTAAACTATGATATACAAGGAATCCCTTGTTAGTACTAACCCTTCACATGAGCTTCCTAGTGGTATGTCTAAGTTATTGCAGGATTATAGTGATTTGTTTCCAGAAGACACCCCGCGAGGTTTACCACCCATTCGCGGAATAGAGCATCAACTTGATTTTGTACCAGGTTTTGCATTACCAAACAAGCCTGCGTATCGAACCAATTTTATGGAAACAAAGGAGCTGACCTCAATGGTGAAAAGCAACCTCAAATCATGGGAAGAATGTCTACCACACTTCGAATTCGCCTATAATCACACTAAGCATTATTCTACTTTGTTTTCTCCTTTCAAAATAGTTTATGGTTTTAACCCTTATCCCCCATTAGACTTTTTCTCTTTGCCTTTGAGATAAATGCATAGTTTGGATGGCAGGAAAAAGGCTGAACAGGAACTGAAGATACACGAGAAAGCTAAAGGGAACATAGAGAAGAAAACAAAGCAATACGCGAAGCATGCTAACAAAGGGCACATATAGCTGATATTTGAAGCAGTCGACTTAGTGTGGATTCCTCTGAGGAAGGATAGGTTTCCAACTGAAAGGAAGAATAAGCTTATGCCACGAGTAGATGGACCGTTCAAGATCATCAAGAGAATCAACAACAATGCCTAACTGAATCGATCTACAAGGGAAATACAATATTTTCTATGCTTTCAATGTTTCTGACTTGCTTCCTTTTGTTGCATATTCAGATTTGAGGACAGATCCTTTTCAAGAGGGAGATGATGATGTGATCGTGACCAGCTCAGTGGAGGAAGAACCAGAGATCGTTGGAAGGATCACACGTTCCAGAGCTAGGAATTGGATAAGGAAGCTCATGCACTCATAAGCTTAGGACAGATCGATCCAGAGGAGGCTGAAGCAGACATATTCAATGTGTCTAAGCTCAATAATGAAGAACCAGTTGATAATCACTAAGTAACTAAGTGGTGAATTTTGTACTTTTTTCCTTGGCGGGGATTTGGTGGGAGGAGGTTCTTCATCAAGGTTTTTAACGAGGCAGATTCATCACTACGTCAAGTTACTTTAGTGTTGTCCTCTGGAATAAGTACTAAATCACACAGATTCAAGTACATTGGCACGCGCTCTTATAGGGTTTAAACGCCTTGTTGTTTTATTTTTAAATTAAAAAGCTTGTTGTTTAATTTATACGCTCTGTTGTTTAAGGGATTCAAAAACCCTTATCCATTAATTTTAACGAGGCAGCCAAGTATTTTTGAAAATTTATGAGTTATTTCCTTGAGAAAGAAATCGCATATACTAGTTAAACGCGAATCTGTTTCTCTTCCAAACATCTGTTGATTACAAGTGCAATTTCTAACCATCTCCTTCAATTCCACCTTGATTGAGAGTCGAATCCCACCTCCATCTCTATCTCTTCCACACGCCATTACCATCAATTTCTAATATGTTTCATCGAGTACTCATCATCATCACTCATCCATTCGCCATCCCTAGATCATCATCATCATCGTCACGTCCATTCCATAACCAATCAGCTCGTGATTTTCACTGTCTTTGCTTCAGAGATAGATACATGATCATGTCACATTATTACGCTTAGCCAATGATTTCTGTCGAAATGGTCTCATTTTCTGAAACACCATGTCCCCTAGATTGAATGTCACCTCACGTTGATGAGCATCAACCTTCTTCTTCATTAGTTGTTGAGCTCGGTGGAGATGTGTGTTAGGAAATTCAATTACAAATCTTTTTCATCCAACCACTGTTCCAAATCAGCATTGGATGTCGAGTCTTGTTCAAACTTCAACAACATAGGTGGATCACGTCTGTATACAGCCTTAAACGGCGTCACTTGAATGGTTGAATGGAATGACGTATTGTAGCATAATTATGTCTATGGTAAAAATGTGCCCAAGAATGGATTGATCACTGACAAAACACCTTAAATAAGTTTCTAGAATTCGATTTTTCCAATTATATTAGTCCGTCAGACTGTGGGTGTTAAGCTATGTTGATAGCTTGAATAACTTTTTCCAAAACTGGCTTAGGAAGATTTTGTCTCGATAAAAAACTATACTCTTAGGGAATCCATGAAGTTTAACCCCTTCATGTATCATTCGTGTAGCCACATATACTGTTGTGAAGGGATGACATAACTCAATGAAGTGAGAGTACTTTGACAGCCTATAGACAACCAATATAACTGCATTTAAACCTTTGATTTCGGTACACCTTCTACAAAATCCATTGTTATTTCTTCTCCTACATCATTAGGAATTTGTAATGGCTGAAATAAACCTCATGGATCCAAGATTGAATACTTATTCCATTGACAGATTGGATAAGCCAGAACATTTTTCCGGAATGCAATCATCATTCCTGACCAATAGAACACTTCTCCAATATGTGTTTGGGTCTTGGTTACTCCTCATGCCCACCAATACGTTCATCATGGTACTCTTTTAGCTCAAATTGGATCTACCTCGATCCCTTAAATAGAACCAACCTTCTTAACTGAAGCAGCCGACCTTGAACCATTTTGTAATCCGAATGTGATATAATTTTTCTGAGATTTATTTCACAATCAGTTGAAGTTTCTCATCCTCTTATACTGCTTTGATATGTCTGTACTACAAACCTCCTTCCCCACAGATAATGCCTCCATTTCTGAATAACCAAGACTATAGTCATCAGTTCTCTCATAAACTGACTTCACTCGCTGTCTTTCTGTCAATGATTGACTATTGAAAGCAATCAGTTTATGGTGTTGCATAAGAACGACATCCAAACATGCATCTGATTCTACTACAAACACAGCCTCAAAGTCTGGTAACGCTAGAACCAGTACTGATACTATGGCACTCTTCAACTTCTCAGAACCATTGGTCACTCCCTCTGTCCACATAAACTTTGCTTTCTTCAATAAGTCTGTGATTGGACATGTTATGATGCCGTAGCTTTGCAAAAACATACGGTGAGACCGAGAAACCCATGTAGTTCCTTTATCCTTTGAGGAACTTGCCATTCAACCATTGCTTTTACCTTATGTAGATCAGCACCTAGGTAATTAGTGTTTGGCCAGCTGAAACTGCATTTCTTATGATAGGCAAATAACTCATTGTTAGACAGCATTTCCAATACCTTCCTTAACTTCTCTTGGTTCTCACTGGAATTTCGACTGTAGACAAGGATGTCACTAAAAAATACTAGCATGAATCTCCTTAGAAATGGGTGAAACAAGTTGTTCATTAAGAACAAAAAGTAGTTGGTGCATTCATCAACTCGAACGACATCACTAAGATTCATAATGTCCATGATGCGATTGAAATGTAGTCTTTGACAAATAATCTTAATCGACCAAAATATGATGTCATCCGGACATGAGATCAAGTTTTGAGAACCACTCTGCACCGTTCCACTCATCCAACATTTGATCGATCATTGTGATTGCGAAGCTGTCCGGAACTATCACTTTGTTGAACACTCTGTAATCGACGCAAAACCTCCAACTCTCGTCTTTCCCTTTAACGAGAAGTACCGGACTAGAGAATGAGTTGTTACTATCCTGTATTAATCCTACTGACAACATAGTAGCCACTTCTTTTTTTTTTTTTTGTCTTATGAGCTTGTGGGTAACAAAAAGTCTTACATTGACCAATTATGATCCTTGTTTTAGTATTATTTGATGCTCCTTACCATGGCTTGGTGATATTTGTGACGACACTAAGAACACTGAGCTATACTCTTTCGACATCATGACGAGGGAAAAATCTAGCGGCTAGTGAGCTGCAGAGTGATCCAGAAAAAGTTACAAATTATTATTTTGTTATCTCCATATGCTATAGCAGGTGAATCTATGAAGGAAAAACCAGTGTGGAATCGGATGAAGAGAGCTGGTTCAAGTATTTATTTGTTGTTTTGGGATCTTCCATTGAAGGCTTTCAAGTCATGAGGAAAGTCCTAATTGTGGATGCAACCTTCCTCAAAACCATGCATGTTGGTGTGTTACTTTTTGCAACAATCTTGATCCCAATCGCCATCATTATCTCATTGCATTTGGAATAGTCAAGGGGAGAAAGAAGCTAGTTGGACCTGGTTTTTCAAGACGTTGCAAACAGTTATACCAGATTGTACCGAACTGATTCTTGATACCGACCAAAATCCAAGCCTGATTAAGGCAATAGTGAATGTCTACCCAATATCGCATCATGGGTATTGTATCTTTCATATTTCGCAGAATGAGAGAACACGAGTCAAAAACGTGAACAAGGACGTGGTTGCCAAGAAATTCAGGCAAATTATACAGAGGCTGAATTCGAGAAGGAGTATGGTGAATTTAAGAATATATATAAATCCATTGTGGAGTATCTACATGAAAGTGTGGATAGGAAAAAATAGGCACGGTGTTATTTCTCGGGAGAGAGGTAAAACATAGACACCGCTAATTGTGTGGAGTCTATGAATGCAATTTTTAAGGACACTTGATTGTGAACGAGTTCAACATGTTTCTCCTAGAATACAATGTCATTGGAGGTGATGGAAAGAGCTACGTTGTTGAATTGGGAAAGAAGAGTTACAGTTGTAGATGTTATGATATCGATAGGTATTCATGTGACCATGCAATCGCCGCTAAAATTACACATATGAACTAGGAAGATAGAAGGGTGAACATCGATTTACCAGATCTGTGCTCGTAATATTACTTGATGGAAAAATGGACATTGGTGTATTACAGGACAATCTATGTTGTGCCGCATAAGTGTGCTTGGGTTATTCTTGAGCACATACTCGAACTGACTATCTCACCACCGAAAAGAGCAAAGAAAAGGGGAAGAATTCAACAAACTAGATTCTCATATCGGTTGGAGAACGTCGTTGAAGGAGCAAGACTGTGAGAGCTAGCAACTTGGGTAGGTGGTTTGGAGCAACACCAGAAACACTAGCAACACCAGCACTAACCATTGAAGTGCACAACTCGTAGTATTTCTTTGACGTTTTCATGTCTGAACAATTTACTACATTTTGTATTTTCATTGGTACAACTTGCGATTGTATTGGTACAATTTGCGTTTGTATTGGTACAACTTGCATTTTACTGGTACAACTTGCATTTTACTGGTACAACTTACATTTTTATTGGTATAACTTTCATTTTTCTTGTACAACTTGCATGGGTACTGAGTGTAGGGTTTAAGGTACAACTCGGTACATCTGAGTGTTTAGGTTTTAAGGTATAAGGTGCAACACGGTACAACTGAGGCAACTAGATATAACTCGGTACAACTGAGTGTTTAGGTTTTTGGTTAAAGGTATAAGGTGCAACTAGGTGCAACTCGTACAACTGAGTGTTTAGGGTTTAGGGTATAAGGTGCAACTATGTGCAACTAGGTGCAACTCGGTACAACTGAGACAAATAGGTGCAACTCAGTACAACTGAGTGTTTAAGGTTTAGGATATATGGTTTAGGAGCAAGGGTTTAGGGTACAACTAAGTGAAACTTGATACAGCTTAGAGCAACTCGGTGCAACTTGGTACCACTGGTACTTTTATACAAACTAGATAATCGTTCAAATACATATTTAGAACTCATTTACCTTTTTATGAATAATATAATCAATCATATGAAATAATATATACCTTTACAAAAAATAACCTTACATTTTACCGAGTAACAAAGTTTTGCCGCAAACTATCTTATACATTTAAGAATACTTACTTGGATAAGTCATGGTTGTGATGAATATTTTTCAAAAAATGTGTTATATGACATATTATTGCATGAAAACATAGTAAATGTACTACATTTACATATACTCAAGGTAGAGCTACAAAAAGTCAAGTTTTATCACAGTACAACTGATTATCAAGTGTAGAACCGAGTACAACTTGGTGCAACTTGTATGAGAAAGCCAAACAAAAAATGTAAATTTTCAGTTTTCCTCTAAAAATATTCATTTTTCCGCCAATTTCAAAAAAATTCCCAACATTTTTTTTACTAATACCCATATGTTTCATTTCTCTCATTCACACACTATTTCTCTAAACTCTATCCCTACTCCCTTTCTCTCTTGATCTCTCTCTACATTATATATTTACTCTATCTAATTTTTCGAACCCACACTCTCTCGGGTCCCCTCTCTCTACTCTCTCACTCCGTATTTCTCTTTCCCACGACATTATTCCATTTCCGGCGAGTTGTAAGTCGGCTTTGGGCATTATTTTCAAATTTTAAAATTTTCGATTTTGAAAGAAGGCAAAAACTGATACAAATTGGCATAGGTGATGACTACCATCGGGAGACGTTAAACTGACCGAGGGATACCGCTCCAATGCAGATGCAGTTGTGATGCAGTTATTCGACATAACAAAAGAACTTGGATTGAGACTTGGAAGACAATATTACACATGTGAATTGAACAGAGGAGAGTTTCGTCACATAGTTGTATCAGATTTCACCAAGTTGCACCTCGATAATAAAAATAGTTTTACCATATGTTTTACCCAAATACCATATGCTTTGCCAAGTTCTTAGCAAATTACATATAATTATGTCAAGTTGTATCAAGTTTTACCATATTAGTTTTACCTAATTATACATACAATGAAATCATATATAATACTAACTACAAACATGATAGAGAAGTCTAAATAATTTTTTGGCATCCGAGTTGTATCAAAACGAAAAACAGTTTTTATATGTTGTACTAAAAATGATTAAACAGTTTTGTCAAATGAAATCAAGTTTTACCAAATTTCACGGGTCTTTTTTTTGTTCTGGTCACACATAAACGGAGTCATGATATGCTTTGAAACCTTACTCTTCCTTTTCTCCCTACAAGTTGGAGGTGAATCTTCTGAATGTGTACACTCGGAGTCATTCCCATCTTCCTCAACAATAGGTTTCTCCTTATCTTCAGCAGCATCCTCCTTTTCCTCATCATTCTCCTCCTCATCATCCTCCTCCTCCTCCTTATCCTCATCCTTCTTTTCCTCATTATTCTCCTCCTTCTTTTCCTTATCATCCTACTCCTCCTCAACTTTCTCTTCATACTCCTTTTCCTCCTCACCCTTCTCCTTCTCAGCGGCCTCTTCAAGCTCAGTCCCTACACCCATCTCCTCATCCTCTTCAGCCTCGGCGGCCTCAGTCACCGTAGCAACCTCAGTCATCACAACAACCTCCTAGGCCTCAGAGGTATGAGGAGTTATGACTCTAGCAGTGTCGGTACTAATATGCTTTGAATGTCCTATTAATGCAAAAATGGGAAATATTAAAACCAAGTTTCACTAAGTCGCACCAAATTCTACTAAATCAAAGATAGAAAGTGTTTAACCAAGTTGCACCAGTTTTACCTTTGTTCTACCGAGAGTATCATCGATTTTCTCTAGGGGAATTCCTTTCATATCGCTGGACTTGTACATCGATTTGCACATCCTCGGATAACCAATATGTACACGGTCAACATTCTCCCTAAACGCACTCTTCAAGGTCGGGATTGCCTCGAACGCCAATAACTAAAAAACACAATTAGACTCAAACAGTTGCACCATATAGTTGTACCATAAGTTTACGAGTTTTACCTATATGGGTATGATGAAACTGGGAACATTAAACTATTTCTCACAATACGTTGAGTTTCTCCATCATGTTATTCAGTATTTTGACGTTGTCCTGGAACATGAGCAAGCCCCAGGGAAAGGTTTTGCACAGCTGCAAATCATCGACAACCCTTAACAGGAAGGAGTCCGTCGTCGCTCCCATAGCGCCACTTTTTTTCTTCCCCATCAAAATGGACCCCTGGAAGAATAAAACCGCCATCTTCAGTCGGTCACCATCAGCCGCCATGTTCTTCAGCTTATCTTCCACGGTCGCTATAGTTATTCTCGAGCCCATATAGAAATGTCTCTCCACTAAATACATGCTCCCCATCATCTAATAGCTATTCGGGTACTTATGACAATATAAGCCTGAAATTATACCATGCTCTCTCAGCGAATACCAGATGGGAACCCCATTCACCACAAACCAGGATACTTTCAGCTTATCAGTTCGCGCCATACAGAGACACAACATCCACGCGCCAAAACTATATGGTTTGGGTCCATGTGCACATGAAAAAATGCTTAAATTGAGTATGTCTCATGAAGTACTTCAGCTCATCTTCTATGAGCAAACGCCCTAGAGTATCGAGGGTCTTCTTAACATAGCACTTGCACGCGATCTTGCACGCCATCGTATACTCCTTCATGTCAAATCACATATTCTCTGGCGGTTGGACTCCACAATCCTCATTTGAAACCTGCAATCGAGACCCATTCAAACCAAGTTAAACCAAGTTCTGCCAAAATTTCACAATTCAACCTACCAAGTTTTCGCAAATTTTCCAAGTTTTTCCAGAATTTCTTTTGTTTTATCAAGTTTCTCGAGCTTCCTAACTACCAAGTTTTCCCAAGTTTCCCAACTACCAAGTTTTCCCAAATTTCTACAAGTTTCTCCCACATTTCCCAAGTTTTACTGACATACTTTCCAAGTAATTCTAACCAAGTTTTTTCCGAGTTTTGCAAATTTGAACTAAAAGAGAAATGGGAACTAACCATTGAATCTGAGCAATGCCCAACAATTCTTGCTTCGTCTTCCACTGATCCATCTACTTCTTATTCTCGTTTCTCTCGGAATCCTTTTCCGTTTCCTTTTCCGAGACACTAAGAGGTGGGGTTGTTATGTAACTCAGGTTCTTCGTTCGAGCCATCTTTGTTCTTCAGGTTCTAAGTTAACAACAAACAAACATCGTCACAAATTAGTACGATTTACAACTCGAAAACACTAAACCCTAATTGAAAACCGAAAATACTACATACCTTAATTTGCGCGAAATTTCGCAGAAATGTTGCTCGAATTTGGAGGATTCTCGGAATTATGTGGGAGAATTGAGACATGTTTTACCAGTTTGCACAAAGAAAGAAGAGAGAAATCGAGTTTGGTTCTATAATTATCATCAACTCTCCTAACATTTGTGTCATTTACTTCATTTTTCGAGTTAAAAAGAAAACATTAAAATATTCTAATTTTAGTAGGGGCATTTGAGAATACATTCTAATTTTGAAGACCATTTCAGAAATTGACCTGAAAAGAAAGGTTTTTTTGAAATTCAGAGACCATCGACACGGCCGCTTAGTGGTTGAGTGCTTCTACGAAATATAGAAGATGTAGTTTTTGTTCGGTTTTTGTTTTGTGAAATTAGAAGGTTTTGTTTATTGGTTCACTGTTTGAATTAGATGGTTAGGAGATTTAAAATAAAAACGAAAAAAATTAACAATTAAATAGATTAAGATTAAAGGTGATATTTTTTTAACATTAATACAAAGTTTAATTTTACGAAGTCTTGTAATAAAAGTTTAATTTCATTAATATAGTATTAAAAAATCCTTTTAGACATTTCTTCCTTATTTTAATTCGCCAAACTAGAAACGGAGTTGCAACGAATAAATTAAAGATCAAGATTATGATATGTTAGATTTGCTTTTACATTGAAAAACACGAGGCCTACAAATTTTGATTGCACACAGTTCTAACCAATCTGTTAGGTTTGTTATCATTTTCATTAACGTCATGAAACCTTTTTTTTAATATGGCTGTTTCTTGAAGTTTAAATTTTATAATTAAAAGTAAATCTATAAAATTACATTTAAATATACTAAGAGTTTAACATGAGTTTCTTGTTATAACTTTTTTTCCTAAAAGCAAACTGAACTCCAAACCAATGTGAATTGGAAAATTGTAAACCGATTCAATGTCATTTCATTAAGATTTAATTTGTAAACCAAACAACCAAATGCTAAGACCATTTGAATTGGTGCTGTCTGAGGAAATGTCCCTACCGACCATCACTGACTGAAAAAGACTTAAAGAGAAAGCAGTTTATGTGAGCGGTAATATATTTTGATTATATAAAACTGACTGAAAGAAAACAAAAATGAGAAAAAAACATATAAACAAAAGAGTTTTTGTATTAAAGGTTATTCAGCTAAAAGATTTCTATGTAAATACAAAACTAATTTCCACTAACAAACAAATATGTCCTTTTAAAAGTTGGAATTTATTGTGGGTTTTTTAAATCACAATATACTTCCTCCGTTCCTCAATATTCGATGTTTAAAGATTTTTCACGTTGATTAATAAAACACAAAAACATCATTTAATTTATCTTTTTTTCTTAAAAACACTATTAACTTCAACTATTTAGCCAATCAAAAGTCATACTGCAGAATATTAATGGTTTTTAGCTTTAAATTTTTGCACTGGAAATTGAAAACATCACTTAAAATGAAACAAAAATAAAAAGCTTAAACCTCATATATTGAGGAACGGAGGGAGTATGTAATATGCAGAACTCGCAGGTAATAAGACATCGATCGTATTAGCACAATTCATTAATATATATTATGGTTGTTGGAATTTTATTATGGTTATGCATTAATTTATCTTCTTGTTTATATATACTACTCTTCGGTTTAGTTAGTTGTGTTTAGTGGATGAAAACATTTTGGATAAAAAATTTTTTTTAGCATTTATTTTGTTTCTGGGTTTCCAAACTTTAATGGTAGCATCTTCTTAACAACTATTCAAAAAGAATTTCGGATAGAAGATTAAACACTAACTCAATAGCATATCATACTTTCATGTTATTTTTAGCATTTATTATGTTTATACATTTTTCTTCTTCTTTGTTCTTGAATATGTGTAGACTCCGAGATTAGGGTCTCACTACTCACCAACTTTGCAATCTCCATTTATTTTGTTTAAAATCTTATCAGTTGTGACTATAGTCATGACTCATGAGGAGTGGTTGAATGTGTGACTACTCAAGATCCAGTAATTTTGAAAATATTTCAAAATTAAAGAATGTTTCAAAAACAGTGGTTGCTACAAAATAGAATTATTATGCATATATGAAATAAATATTACAATTTGTGTAGTGTTTTACTATGCAAATAAATTTTACTTTCACTATTTTAATTTTTTTTAACGAGAATTTATTCTTGAATAGTAATAAAAAAATCGCATTAATTTAAACCACTAGATTACAAATTCTGATTATTTTACTTTTCATTACAATAAATATATTTTTCAGTCATAAATATCATAAATCGGCATTAACTTAAACAGGAAATTAAATCTTGCATATTTCTATATTATTAGTATCTAGTGTTTCTCGAAAGTATAATATTACACCACTGTGTAAACTTTTGTATAAAAACACAGTACAACTGTGTAGGAAATTTTATAACTGGTGTTAAAATATGTATAACTATATTGGCGGTTACAAAAGTTATCAATTTTGCTCGCTATAAATATAAAACATGAACTTGCAATTTTGCTTACTTTAAAGCATGAACCTTCAGATTGACCATTTCAACATCAAAATTTCGTTGACTTTCCAATTAAATCCTAAAGTTTTGTTGACTAAGCCAAATTAGGCACGACGTTAACTTCATTAACGAAATATTTAAACGGAGTTAAATCTCGCCGTTACATGAAACGACGCCGTTTTGAAAAAAATCACAAAAAAACACAAAGTTTCAAATTTGGCCATT
>OVAU01001057.1:0-16401 GCA_900406315.1 Biscutella laevigata subsp. laevigata
ACCAAGAAACAAAATTATTAAAATAATTGAACCAGTTTCTTCTGAGCGAGAGACGTATCTTCCGGGAGAGACGGACCTTCGGCGAAGAGACGGCACGCACACGCGACGCGTGTCATTTAATTTTTTTTTTTTTTTTTTTTTTTTTTTTTTNTATGTTTTTATTGCATTTTAAAAATAACTATATGTTATGAAATTAATTATAAGTTTAGAGAATTTAAAATTAATTACATTTTTTGCCAAACAAAATTCTACCATTGGACCCTCTTTTTTAGTAAATTACATTTTATTTATATTTTCATAATTTAAAAAATATTATTATTTTAATCTGAAGAACCTCAACAAAATTCTACCATTGGACCCTCTTTTTTAGTAAATTACATTTTATTTATATTTTCATAATTTAAAAAATATTATTATTTTAATCTGAAGAACCTCAACAAAATTCTACCATTGGACCCTCTTTTTTCTTTAAAATTACAGAGTCTCTTCATGAGTTTCTTAACAATATTTTTGATTAATTAAACCTTAAGAACCCTTAATGAAGAGCTCCCCATTGGACTTGCTCTTAATGTCTTGTTTAAGCCGTGGGTACTATATTGGTTTTCTTTAAAACCAAAAACCGATTCTTTCTATCTCTTAGCCTTCAGCCATGCTCTGTATACTTTCCATTTAATCGGACGGGACAATGTCCCCAAGAGAAAAATCTGACAGAACACTAATAGATGAGTGTCTGTCTATTATGGTCTCTTGGGTTCAGAAGTGAAACAGAAAAAGAAATAAAGAAAAGCTAACCAAAATCTAGAGAAACAGAAAAAGAAACCTCTAACATAGATAGAGAACAGTATCGCGAGCCCCAAGACCATATCCAACTCTAAAAAATTAAGGGTATCTTGAACATTTATATTAATAAAAACATTAACTTATATTAATAAAAAATTAATTTAGTGTAGATCCGTATCTTGACTTAGCACTTTAAGAGTCGACTCTTGAAGTAAAAAAATAATAAAAAAATGTTTAATTATTATTTTAATCCAGAAATCCCTTGATTTTAGATAACTGCGTTGTAGATGCTCTAATGGATGGTAGCAATTTTCACGCAAATTAAATTATCAAAACCTTTACAAAGAAACATAAACAAAATTTAAAACTCGTAAAACTATGAAAAGTGAGTGGCGATCGAGAATGTTCGGAAAATTAGAGCATCCCCAACAATAGGATCTCAAAATGGGGATTCAAGGAATATAATATTCATTTTTTTACTTTAATTAAGAGTTTAAAACCCCAAAGCAATTTTAATTAAAAACATGATCCAATGGTAGGTTCTTTCTTAAGAAAAATATTAATTAAACATTAATAATAAAAATATTAATATTAGTAATATTAAACATAAAAAACATAAATATTAAACACATATTAAAAACAATAATTTGATCCGAATTTTTGTCATATATGCTCGACCAAGTCCGTTTCCAGCTGATCATGTTTAATTCGATTCCGAATTTGATTTCGATTTGTCATCATATTTGTGAGACTTGAAGGCATATCCGTTGAATACGTATAATCCACTTGTGCATTACCGCTTTCTTCATTGAATTTAGATAAATTAGATTGAGTGTAATCAGCGCGCGTTCGTCTTCAACTATGTTTGTCCAAGTCTGTCTTAAGTTGATAATGTTTTATTCGATTCTGAACGTGATATCGGTTGATCATCATATTTCCAAATGTGCTATGCGTATGAAAATAAGTGAGAAAAGAAGGGAAAAAAGTCAAATGCGTGAGTGAAACAGAAAAAAAAAAGAATAAAAAAAAATTAAAAAAAACCACGTGTCATATTATGGTTTGACAATTTCTAGAAGCGAATCAGAACCCGACACGTGTTGGTCCTAATCTTCTACTGGAAATCCCTAAACCATAACCGATCCTTAACTTTTTCTTTTTGTTTTCATTTAATTTAATGACTGAATCATAACTTCTATTTTTGGGCCATGAACCCCTCATTGGAGGTGGTCTTACAAAAACAAAAACAAAAACAAAAACAAAAACAAGAAAGAAAAGCGAGACAGAGAAAAGGTTACGAAGAAACATTAACAAAACTGAAATACGAAAAACCCTTGAAAAGCGAGTCGCGATGTTTGGAAAATTTCGCAGATAGTTGGGAGAAAATCAGAGAAGAAGAATTACTCGAAGAAACTGTTACAGGTTTTCTGCAAATTTCCCTTTGTTTTGTTTTATTTGGTCACACGTCACAATTGTCCTGGACTTATTTTGTTAACGCTATGGACTCGAGACTAAGAGGGTACAGATCGTAAGCAGATTCACAGGACGATGATGTTATTGACACGAGATAATCGGATGGTAAAGATGATGGCTTGAAGCGCAAGTCATCGCCGTACACTCCAGGGTCGTAGATGATCTGTTCTATCTCAGTCTCTCCTTCAAGCATTTTCACAACTTCTGACATGCTTGGCCTTAATGTTGGAGATTTGTTGGAGCATAAAAGCGAAACCTTTATCATTCTCTCTGCCTCCATCTTATTGAACACTCCTTCGAGTCTCTGATCCAAAATCGCAGCGAAATCCCCTTTCTTCTGCAGTATAAACGCCTGCAATTGAAAATCAAGAAGTACCCAATTGAGACAAAGCTGTTTTATTGTGTTGGGAAAAGGATTGTTCTAGTACCCAATCGAGAAGGCCAACGCAACATTCGTTATCTGGCGTGTAATTAGCATTGCTCTTCCCGCTAACGATCTCCATTGCCACCACACCGAAGCTGTAAACATCTGCCTTTTCTGTTAGGTGACCCCTCATTGCATACTCTGGAGCCATATATCCTCTGCAACCATAATAAGATTATGAATTTTTTGTTTCACTTTTCAGAAAGCTGGATTCATGTGTATTTGGCTGACTATAAGACTGACATTGTTCCTGCAACTCTGGTGGTTATGTGGCTCTTCTCGTCTTCATGCAGTCTAGCCAACCCGAAATCTGAGATCTTTGAGTTGAGGTCCTTGTCGAGCAGTACATTTGTCCCTTTAATGTCTCGGTGAATGATCTTGACTGCTGAATCTTCATGTAGAAACGCAAGACCTTTCGCTATTCCCAGGCATATCTTGTATCTTGTTCTCCATTCTAGTCTCAGACTGCTTCTTCCTGCACCAACAGTTACAAAGAGACGATCAAATCTCAAAACAGAAGGAGAATGCAGTCCATTTACAGAGGTGAAGAAGAAGCTGAGAAGGCTCACCAAATAATGCGTCAGCAAGACAATTGTTCTCCAAGTACTCATACACAAGAAGCAGCTGTTTTTTCTCAACACAGCATCCATAAAGCTTCACAAGGTTCGGGTGCTTCAGGCAAGCGATCATACCGATCTCGTTTACGAACTCTTTGTTACCTTGACATGATTTGGAAGATAGCTTCTTTACTGCAATCAATGTTCCATCTGGTAATCGTCCCTGCATTGTCAAATTTCTGGCTTTAACATCACCTCTTTTTAAGAATACTGACATTGATTTCTAGAGCTTGAAGACTTCTTTTATACCTTATAAACAGATCCGAAACCGCCTTCGCCAAGTTTGTTTAACGGATTAAAATCGTCAGTGGCAACTCTTAGCTGCCTCAAACTGAAGGAACCTCTTTTTCCTGCATCTGCACTGCTAACGCATTTTCTCCAATAGAATGCGCCAAAAATCAAGAACGCAAGAGAGAATATTAAGGCCGTTATGCCTAGAATGAGAGGATATCTTCTTTGTTTGTGTTGTTTTGTGACTGGAATAATCTGCAATGGAACTAAAGATTGACAGAAACAGAAATGCAGAAGGATTCATCATGTTCAAATATATGAAGGTAGATGAAAATAAGATTTAAAGATATGAATATTCTTCCTCTTACCGCTACCACATTCAGATTCCAGACCTGACAAAACAAGAACAATAAAAGAATGAGAATGAAAGTTTCTTAGAGAAACTTGTTTTTTTTTTCCTTCTGCAGAAATTTTACTTACTGGGACAGACTGAGATTGCAGAGATAAGAGAGCCATAGTTCCCTCGTTTTGGAATGATCGTCGTGCCTCTCCCCGCCCAATACAACCTTATCTCTAAAGTGTTATCAGTCACAGTCGTGTTTACTTCTCTTATAACTTCCTTGTGAGTTCCATTAGCCTCCACTTTGATGTTGAAATCCTCCCAAATCAATTTCCCCTTAAACAGATAACAAAGTTCAAACTTCATGAATAGGCTTAAAACAGCTGAAAAGTGTTCTTGAAGAATCATTAGATGTACCTGAACGTAAATGTTAAAGACTCGGTTCGCTAGTCTAGCGTATGGGACCTCATCTGAGAACTGAATCTCCGCAAAATGAAGTTTCACATTGTAGCTTCCATTTTCGAAGCAAAATGCAAAGTAAGCCAAACTCAGTGGAGAACGCCGAGCTGTCTGAAAAAGCTCAGGATATTTTGCTGATACTACAGATTCTGATGAAAGTGAATATGTATCTTCGGTTATTGCATCATCCATAAAGTCACCGGTATTGCTGAATCCCCAGTTTTTCCCATGGTAGCTCATAGCCGAACCGGTAAGTCCATAGTTATCACCCTCGTATAGAAACCTTCCTCGAGAGTTTTCGATAGTAACATCAGGTCCACCACAGTTTATATGAAGCGATCTACTATCTGCAGAGAGTGATCTTCTTTCATGATCATATTCAAAAAACTTGAAATGGGAGTTACAACAATAGGCAACCAAAAACAAAACTCACAGTTTTGACAACTGTTTATTGCAGCACATGGAAGTAGTCTGGCTCTGCATAAAGAACAGTTAGTTCAAAAACCAGTATCCACAGTGATATGTGACTGATCATAAGACTGATGAATTGTTCTTACACACTGTTTCCTGAACGTGAGCTCTCATATGTGTTTACATTCCTGCATCAAAAAGTATATTCTTTTAAGCTTTCGGAAGTTTGAAATAACAGTAATTCGGATAACATTAGAAGAACATACTTCCTGTCTTTGCAACTTGGAGACCATGTGAAGTTATTGTACGAAAGATCACTGCGAAAAAGATCAAGATATTAACGCAATACCATGAAACAATTTGGACATAGGTGACTATCAGAGAGTGTGATATTGGCCATACATATTGGTGCTTGCAGTAAGGAAAGGTCCTGATTCAACTTTTCCAGACAACATGTTTCCAGCCAAGTACCTGAAATCAGGAGATGAGTTCAAAAACTTTACTCCATATTATAAAATTCTCTTGATTCTTCAACAAGACATACGTATATTTTGGTGCGGTTGCATCTGCTGGTATTTCTCCAGTCAGTCTATTAAATGAAAGATCACTGCCCGGAAAAAAGCATCATAGTCAAAAGATTGGATGGTTTTCTGAAAATTGTAGAGTGATATAAACATCTAGATAATAGAAACTTACAGAGTCATAAGATTAGGAAGATCCCAGAGACTGGTTGGGATTGGTCCTGTTAAGTTCATGTTTCTGAGAACCCTGAAAAATTTATAACAGAATACAATCTGTAGTCTTAAACACATGTATTACAACAAACAAAGGATCTTGAATTAAATGTAAAACACACTGCATACAGAAATTTCAGGTTCTTGCTAGTTACAACAGGAACTTTTCCTAGTCCTGTGGTTGTGTCGCTGATCCTCCTGCACAGAAAAGAAATGGCTGCAGTTTAGATTCAAGAAGAAGACATGCTTATAAAACTTGTTTGTATGTATTGAGAGAGAGGATTAATTACAGGTCAATCAAATTCTGGAGTCGAAAAATGGAGTCTGGAATAGGTTCAGTTAGGCCACTCGCGTAGAGTTCTCTGTTTAAAAGATATACACAAGTCAGGAAAGAACACATAAACTAACAGTAAAGTTTGGCTTACAATCTTTGAAGTTTTGATAAGTTCCCGATGAACTCTGGGATGGATCCGTTAAGGCGATTATCGCTCAAATGGCTGCAAGCGATAGAATGAAAAAGTATTATACATAACAACTATAATGAACACATTTAAAAACTTGTCACCTTGTAAAGAAAAGAAAGATAATCATACAGACTGGTCAGATTTGTTAGTCTTGCTAGTGTTTTTGGTACGCCTCCAACTAATTGGTTAGAAGAGAGTCCTCTAGGAGAATCAGCAAAACAGAACACAAGATTAGAATCTTGAAAAGGTGATTTAGAGTCTGATTAACAGATTCTTGCTTACAATCCTTTTAGGTTAACAAGGTTCCCTAGTTCCTTAGGGATAGGTCCAGAGAATTGATTGGCTTCAAGAACTCTGAAATCAATCAAACAAACCAAACAACTTACTCAAGATTTTCCTTAAAGATGAAAATTCATAGTTATTCACACAAGGTTAAGAAATATACAAGAGAGTGAGGTTAATGAACTTTCCCAATCCTCTGGGAATGTCTCCTGATAACCGATTCGCGCAAACTGAGCTGCAATAAAAAGTTTCAGATAACTTGAGAAGCATTTCTTACTTCCTTCACATACAAGAAACTTGAGATCAAAGACTTACATAGATGTGAGGTAACGTAGCGAGGACCATTCCATAGGAATTGAGCCAGAAAGGTAATTACGGCACAAGTCACTGCATAAACAAGCAAAAAATCTTTCATTTTTTAGAACGACAACATTAAAAACAGAGGAATCTAAACACAGAGAATCCCCCTCACATGAATTCAAGATACTGAAGCTTGGAGAATTCTGGTGGAAGTCTACCCGGAAGACTGAATGTCTTGAGGACACTGAACATGAAGAAACAATGGTTATATATTGAGCCAAAACCCGAGATTTTCCATGAAATGAAAAAAAAAACGGCTAGATATTTACAAGTGTGTGATATGACAAGTGCTGTTGTTGTCAAAATGACAGTCACATTTGATTGTACTGTTCTGTCCTTCCTTGGGAACATCTTGAGTTATTACCAAAGTCTTTGTCAGACATGGATCTTCACTTAGGTTCAAATGCTTTACACCGAGAGTAGCCGCAATATCTTTAAGCGCTTTCACTAGAAAAAAGATAAACAAACCAGAAAGACAGTCGAATTTAATTCAACATTCACAAAGAACATCCATATTTTTGGCAGCATATGATGCATTTAAACCACTTAACCTTCATTTGGGTGCAGAGAAGAAGCAGACACTGTACATACCAAGTAGATAAGAGTAAGTACAAAGCTCAAAAGGTGGCTTTGCGACATGATTGTGAGGTTGTAAGCTGCAGACATGGAAGATTTTTCTTCAAGTGATCTATAGATGACTCGAAAGCACTACATATATAGTAATAGTTAGTAAAGAAAACACTATAAAAAATGAATGTATGTGAAAGATGTGAAGTGTCTTGTGAAATGCAGTTTGACTAAGCTGAGATTAAGAGTCCACACATGGGTTTGTTGCTTGTTAAAGCTGGTGAGATTCATCACTTTTTGTAATTACAATCCAACCTCTCTCTTCTGTTTATTTACAGTATGAGGACAAGTATTAGAAATAAAACCCTTAGATCTTGAGTCCCTTTTAGAAGGTCATGGCTAGTTTTGTCAATAATCGAAAATTGGAGGGTTCGATCAGTTGTGGACCAATAATTTTGATAATAATGTTACATGAAATTTCTTATGCTAAACACTTGAACTAGTTGGTTATTTTGTTCAATTATTAATCAACCTACTTGATAGTTGACTTGTACTTTCCCCTTGGATCCAAAAACTAGTTGGAATAAAGATTAGTTTACAAAAAGTTTTTTATTGATTCTCTCTTAAACTATCTTCTTCTTTTTTTCCTAAGTTCTTTTTATATTGCATATCGGTACTGTTAGTATAAGGTCTTGAGTCAATTTGGTCCATTCCTTGGCAAGTCAACGAGTCCTTTGGGGAAAGTCAAGGAGTCCACAATACTCAATCTCCAACTAATCAAGACTTTTAATAAAGACATGAGAAATTACAGTAAATAACTCAAAAACATTATAGAAAATTACTAATGTGATAACTTTACATGAGAAAAATACAGAGGAAAGAAATTGAAAAAAAATCTCTTCAAGCCATTGACTCATCTTGTTTTCTTTCTTCAACTTCTTGTCCAGCCACAGAAGTAGCAGAGGAATAGGGATAACTGTTGTTACTCATGCTTTCCATGCCTTTCTTTAAATCTTTAAACGCCTTAAATCTTACATCTCCTGAGTTCTTGCCTGAGCTCTTGCCTGTTGCCGGGGTTGAATCTGGCACTGGAAACATACCTTCGAGCATAGCGACGACCTCTGACATTATAGGACGATCAGATGGAGAAACGTTTGTGCACACGAGAGCCACTTTTATAACAGTCTCTGCTTCTTGTTTGTTCACTTCGGCCCTCAATCTCTCATCGACCACTTGCATCAAGTCCCCTGATTCTACGCACTCACTAGCCTGCAGATGCACATAAAAAAGAGTTATCAAGGAAATAGCTTTTCTTTATAAACAATTGAAACTTTGGACCAGATCATCTTTACCCATTCCAAGAGGCAGACCGAATCTCGTGCCGCCATGAAACTACTGTTGTTTATGCCGGCAACAATCTCTAGAATCAATATGCCGAAACTGTAAACATCTGCTTTGAAGGTTAGGTAACCCCACAGTGCATATTCTGGTGCCATATATCCTCTGCAGAGGTTCACATGGTTAACAAACAATTCGTAACTGTAAAAGAATATGATTTAACGGAAAAATGTGTCTCACACTGTCCCGGCGACTTTGGTGCTGATGTGTGTTCTCTCCTCTTCCTCGAGCCTAGCCAATCCGAAATCAGATATCTTGGGAGTTAAATCACCGTCTAATAAAATATTTGTGGCCTTGATGTCTCTATGTACAAATTTCAATGGTGATTCCTCATGGAGAAATGCGAGACCCTTTGCAATCCCACAACAAATCCTAAACCTGGTAGGCCAGTCCAGTGAAGTCTGTTGATTCCTTTTATCTAAAACATTGAACAACAAACACATTTTTATTTAGAGCTGAAGCATTAAAAAAGCTTTCATTAGCCATGGGTTAAAACTCACTAAATAACACATGAGATAAACTGTTATTCTCCATGTATTCATACACCAGCAATAGCTGAGCCCGCTCGACGCAGAAGCCATGAAGCCTGACGAGATTTGGATGTATTAGGCAGGAAATTGCGCCTATCTCGTTTAGAAATTCTCTGTTTCCTTGTCTCGATTTAGATGAGAGCTGCTTCACTGCTACAACTCTTCCATCTGCTAACACTCCCTGCAAATGAGATTTTATATCAACTTCAGTTTCTTCTTATATCAAGAATTATCTCGTCCAATTATCTTTACCTTAAATACAGCACCAAAACCTCCTTCTCCAATCTTGTTAGCTGGACTGAAGTCGTCCGTAGCAAATTTGATTTGCCTTAATGTAAAAGTTCCAGATGGTAGATCTTCTTCATCAGAATCTGTGAAAAAAACTCAGAATCAAAACAAAAAGTAACACTTTCTTCATTTTCTTACTTGCTTGAATTCACAATGTTTCTGGTGGCTAACATGCAAGTGAGCTACTGAGTTCTTGGACTCGGACTTCACAAGAAGCAGTCTGGTATATATTATCAACTCTATATATATATTATTTTTTTTTGGCTCAAATTATCAACTCTATATAAAAAGGCAAAAAGAATGGAAAAAAAATCAGTGATCACCTTTTCGTCGCTGACCACATCCTGGAAGAACCCCCAACCACCACATACTTGCCAATATTAAGAGAATAAGACATGAGGCGCCAACCCCGGCTGTAACATATGCTCCTCGGCTCGTTCCAGTCCCAGGAAGTGGGCACGACTTAGAATCTGTACATTAAAGGTATAGTATTATGAAAAACAACTGTGGTGAGAAAAGAGTTCAAAATACATACAAATCAGATGCACACATCCAACCTGAAACTATAGAAATTGTCGATATCATAGGGCCATAAACCCCTCTTGTGGGAACCCTCATTGTTCCTTTACCGGCCCAACCCAATCGGATGGTTAAAAAGTGGGTTGTCACATTGGCAACAAATGATTTGGTTATAGGTTTCTCAGCTCCCTTTGCTTCATCCATGATGTTGAAGTCCTTTAAGACTAATTGGTCCTGCAGAAAAGATGGCTTAGTTGAAAAACAACAAATTATTGCATTCAAGGCAGCTTTAAATTTCACACTGGGGAGACAAACATTAACCTGAACGTAAATGTCAAATACACGCCTCCCAAGCTGGCTAAAAGTTTCATCATTGGTGAACCGCATCTCAGCAAACTCAAGATTTAAATGGTATATTCCATTTTCTAAGCAGGCATGGAAGTAAGTGAGAGATACTGGAGCTATTCGTGCTGTTTTGTATAGATCCGACAGGTTAGATGACGGGACAAACATGGTGAATCTTGTGTTTTGGAAATTATTGTCGTCCATGTAGTCTCCTGTGCTGCTGAATCCCCAATTAGCGTTAGGCTTCAAAAAATACTTAGCAGCACCACCTTCAACATGACCATCTCCTTCATATAAGACTTTGCTTGTATTTTTCGTTAGGATTATATCGTTTCCACCACAGTTCACATGCAAGCAGGTAGCAACTGCCATATAAACAAAATTGCATAAATGAGAGAGAATAAACGAGTGGAGGTTCCACATTAACATTTGTGCTATATGCTGATAACAAGACATGAAATAACAATATGGATACTATACTAGAAGGCAATTTAGCCGGTGGTTTCAGGTGAGAGACTATTGTGAAACGATATGTTATTACCAACTTGGGAAATTTTTGTTAACAAAGAAATCAACATTAAGTAGGTAACTGTACTTACATTGACGACATTTGAAATCTTTGATGCACGGCAGAAATTGGCTCCTACGAGGAAATTTGTTTTAGAAAGCACCGTTATACTTTGAATCTTTAAGTTACAAACATGAAAGCTAGATGCTCAAGATAATCAAAAGAAATGATCTCACGATTTTTTGGTCGAGGTGCTCATAAATAAGTTTAGATTCAGGTTCCTAAAAGAAAGAAAAATCAGATAAATTATCAGTTAAAATGCCAATTATGTCAACCAAAAACAAGTTAATAACTCGTCATGATCCTCACAAGTGTGGCCGACAAGCACGACTTTCAGGACCCTGCCACTTAAGATTATTATATGAAAGATCTCTGCAGCAACAAGTGAATTAACATCAAAATTGAGATGTAATGTGACACAAAACTTGGCTTCATATACTTTAAAATTGAGATGTAATGCAAACTCCAGAATTATACATACAAAGTTAGTCCATCTTTTAGTAATTCATCAGGAACATCTCTCTCAAGCATATTTCCAGCCAAAATCCTGCAAGAGAAGTCAAAATTATTCAAAGTCAAAGTAAGATAGAACATGTAAAATATATGACAGAAGAATCGTTTCACTTACATAAACCGTAAATTTTCTAACTGCGCAAACGATGGAATTCCTCCAACCAACTTGTTAAAACTCAAATCCCTATTGACCAACATAACAAGAATATAATCAATCATGTCACTGTTTCATGTACAAATCTACTCTCATTAGCTTTAAGTTCATAATTCTTCGGTGATGTCAACTAATAATCAGCAGACATGCTTACAATGTCTCCAAATCCGACATAGTTGCAATATAGGCAGGAATTATTCCAGAAAGGTTACAGTTCTTCAATACCCTAAAATTTAAAACATAAAATAGGTAAATAAAATAAGAGAGGGATTTCAAGAAGGTACATAATATATCTAACTAACAATTTATCTAAACTCATGTTCCTCAACGAAGGGAATGGTTGGACTGGTCCACCTATGTCAGTGATCCTCCTGAAAACAATAGTCATTGTAATAAAAGTGTCATCATCATTGCTATAGATGAATACAAACTAAGCTTGAGGAGAGAAAAAAATGAATGTTGTAACAGTTTTGTCTACTCACAGGTTGATAATATTGTTCAGATCCGAGATGACCGGCGGGATAGGACCAGTAAGACCGGATGCAATCATTTCGCTGCGTGCAATGAAAAGAATAACATCACTTAGTACTACGAAAACAGAGAAATTAAAAAGAAAAAGAATTTTACAGTCTCTTTAGTCCCTTCCAATTTCCTATGTAACTAGGTATTCTTCCCCTGAGTTGGAGATCGTTAATCCTGCTGCATTGTACAAAACCAAGCAGCAGATGAACAATGATGATCACAATAATATGTTGTTAAGTTGAGGAACAAAAGCTTACAAATCTGTCAAATTATGTAGTCTAGAAAACGAAGCTGGTAAAATTCCTGTTAAATTGTTAGAGGAAAGCATCCTGTAAGAAATAACCCACCAGAAAGATTTGATACATCAGAAACACACCACACACTAAGATACTGTTACAATAAAATAAATAAAGAAACGGAAAGGAAATGAGAAACTCTCACAAAGTTTTCAAGTTGACTAAGTTCCCAAGCTCCGGAGGAATAGTTCCATATAACCAATTGGAATCGACATCCCTACACAAGAACAACAAAAATAGTATAATTGCACTGCCATAGAAAATGCTAAACTTTTTCAAGTGAGATGTGCACCAAAGTATTCAAATTGTTCAGCTAAGCATACATGATGACCTTAACGGGTTCCTTTTCAAGAAAGTGCAAGTTTCAAGAGGTAAAAGGAGTATACTTCCACTAACTAAAGTTAGCACTTGAACTTTCCATTTGAATAAACACCACCAATTTACAGAACAAAGAATATTGAGTGATACTCGAAACTTACAAGTATGTTAGTGAAGTCATGGTTCCCAACTCTTTTGGAATTTCCCCTGTCAATCGATTCACAACAAGAGAACTGCGGAGACATTTTGTTACTGTACAAGGATATTTGGACATTAAGGCTAAAACATAAGAGAGAATTTTCTTACATAAAAGTTAATTTTGTCTTCGTCCATTCCAATGGTATGGTCCCGTTGAGGTAGTTGTAGGCAAAGTCTCTAAAATACAGCCAGTTAAGATGGTCAAACTTATCAGCTTTTATCTGCTCATACTTGATACATTTGCGTATGTAGACTAAAACAAGGTTGAGATACTTTTACGAGAACACTTACATCTCTCGGAGGTGGGGAAGCTTAATTATTTCAGGAGGAAGAGTTCCTGGAAGATTATGAAACTTGAATGCACTAAAGAACAAGTAAAAGAGCAATTAGAAATTGATAGCAATTGCGAAACAAGTTATCAGTTTAATATCAAAAAAGTTGTAAAGGATAAAATACATATCAAGTTATCATAAGGAATTCTTGTATTAACAATCTCAAGGTGATCGGGTAAACATTTTATACAGTACATACATGAGACACTAACACAAAGATGCACCAAAGATAAGATTCAAGGAAAATAGATCATATGGTAAGTAAATATCATCAAGCTAACTGAGTCTAGCATCTCCACATAAGAACCTATAGACCTTGAGACAACAATGTGTAGGACCAAACAGATTATAACCATAACATGACAATTAACGACATTGACTCGAATAGGAAGTTATGAAGAGTAGTGGAGAGTTATTACATTCTCACAACATGACAATCAGTGTGATTCGTGGGACTGCATTCACATTCTATTTCTTGCTTAGCTGTCGAAGGAGGCATTTCTGTTAGCCCCACCATTTCGATGTTGCAGTTTTCAGCATCAAATTTCCAGAATTTTGAGCCCAATGTGTGAGCGATTTGCTTCAGAGTATCGACTATTGGACAAGCACAAAAGCAAACAGCATAATATACATATCAATACATCACTTGAGAAACGTAAAAAAAGATTATGCTTTGTGTGGCCTTAACAATCATGAATCGAGCAAGATAAACAATTTATCTAAACTTTTTCATACCAACCAAAAATGTAAATGATTGCATCAACAATTCATAGGATCTTTGAAGAAACTGCCTTTTACTTGGCTCAAGATTGTCATCATCAGATGAAAAGCTAATTAAAAACATATACTTAGATATGACACGTTTTTCCTCTGGTCAAAGGAAATTCAAACCAAAATCAATCAATAACTAATTTAATAAACACAAATTCACCTAATCACCAAATCAATAGTATTATATAGCTCCCCCTTTAGATTTTGGACTCGAAAAGAGAAACCCTATAAAAAAACTCTCAATGTCACCAGATTTTTGCACATTTCCAACGAGTAAATGAAAGAAGAAAGTCAAAACCTTTATCATATAAGGAAGCTTCACAAATCAAACTCAAATAAGAAAGGGGAAAAAGGTGCAAACTTTGCAAGAAAATCTGTAAACCCAGAATCCAAAAAGGAAGGTAAAAGAGAAACCAGAAAGGAACTAACTTGAAACCCACCTTCTTCCTGCGGTAATTTCATTGCATCTGTACTGTAAAAATTGAAGCAAATGATGACAAAAACAGAGAATGTGAAGATATTAACATCTTTCATCTTCTCGGTTGCAAACATTATATACAAAAGATAAAAAAAAAAAAAAAAAAAAAAAAAAAAAAGAAAAAATTGAAGAAGCTAGACGAGAGATGTCAATGAATCTCTCGTTGAAAATGTGGAAATTCTGGAACCTTTTTGGCAAAGTAGGATGATTACATAGTTTCTCCTCCCTTTGTATTTCTGTTTTTCTTTTTTTAAATTCTAGTCAATCTTCTACTTCCTTATTACAACCGTTTATTATTAGCCAAAATTAGCAAAACAACAATTACACATTAATTTTTTGGTCAAAGCAGAGGCTGCAATGTTAAATGTTGTTCAGCATCTCTCTGTTTTGGGTTATTCAAATGTTGCATTCTATACTCCAAACAGGTTGAATATGTTTAGTTGTGTTTGGCTTATAACAGCCGGTGTCAAATCTCTTGTATATTTAGATCCTAATCAGCAAGAACGACAACGTGACAAACCCAAACACAAACCACGATTTTTGTATCAAGCATTTAGGTTTATATCCTATTAGTAGTGTCTAACCTAAGAAATATAAGCCTAACAAACCAAAAACTTCAGAACTTCCAAGTTCACGGAGTATTAAGGATACACTAAATTTTTTTTCTCTCTCTCCTCTTTTTTTCTCCTCCTTTTCTCTTCATTTTCTCAGATCCAGATTGAAGCAGTGAGAGTTTGAGGCGGAGCTCACTGTCGCCGGCTGCTGAGCACAACCTCCGTGCTCCGCGACTCTCTCCGGCCGGCCTCTTGCTTGGTCTCGCTTCTCCGGTGGCTTTCTTTTTTCCCGGTGTGGCGCGTGTGTGTTCGACGGTGAAGCGTCTTGCCCTCTCAGCGGAGCGGCTCTGGCTTGCATGCATTCTGGGACTGTGCTTCCTTCGGGCTTGGCCGACGTCGAGCTCTCCGTCGGATGTGTTGGTAGTCCCTCCTCTCTCTTTCTCCTCCGCTCGCTCCGAGCTCAGTGGGTTCTCCCTCTCCCTCTCCTCCGTCTGGTTGATGCTTTTCCGGCCGAGCGTGCACTAGGCGCGACTCGACGATTGTTGGTGGCCGACACCTCCTCAGTCGGCGAACTGTCCTCTTTATCGGAGCTATCTCGGGCCACGACAAGCTCGTTTCTCTCGCCTGCGGTGCACCTGGAGGGATCCTATTCGTGCGGCGGCGGATTCGGCTTCAACGACGTGCATGCTTCCCTCCGTTTCTATATCCATCGAGCGTGGCGAGTCCTCTTCGAAAACGGCGGCCCAATTCACCGCTTTAGGTTTCCGGTGAGTTTTTTGCTCGTTTGGTGGTTTTTCGGAGGAGGTTGAGTTCGTCCTCGCGGGGACGGCGGATTTGTCGCTGGAGAAGGATTAAGGTTTATAAAGTTTCAAGTTTTTGGGCCTTTTATCTGGGCCTTGCTTTGTTTTGGGCTGTTAATATCAAGTTTATGGTTTTTGTTATTGGGCCTCGGGTAATTATTTTCTGCATTTCCCTTCTCTAGTTTCTATGTATTTCTGTAAAAAAATTATAATATGTTATAAATATTTAATATTGTTACAAAAAAAACTTCCAAATTCATGTAAAACTAGAATTGTACCTGCATTATATGCGGGGTGATTTTTTTTAAATTATTATATTATGATATTTTAATAGTATAGAGAACTATATTTAAAAAATTAAATGTGTGATTAATAGCTAATACTAAATAATTTTCTGTAAATTTATTTAATTTTATAATGTTTTATTTTATGGATCATGATTTTACCCGTTGTTAACTCGTGTGACCATTGTATTGAAGATGAAATTTTAAATAATTTTTGGATAAAAATGTTTAAAACATAAATCCAATATTAATAGAATTTGGTTTACTGTTATATTTAGATTTATATATGTACATAAATCTAGTATTAAAACTTATATTTAAATTTACTGAAATTAATATAATTGAGAAGGAAAAATTGTGTAGAGCATAATTATTATATACTAAAAATTATATT
>OVAU01001058.1:1245-16391 GCA_900406315.1 Biscutella laevigata subsp. laevigata
TTATCCAGCCTGAAAACCCTTTTCACGACATGCTTACACATGAAGATCCCTAGACAGCAAAATAAGGCGGCATATGCACTTGGCAGAGGAGTACGCCGATATGATTACAACTACATCTACCTCAACTCCGTCTTACCGACCTGGGCTCCTGACACACCGGACTGATGTCCCGTTTTTCTGTTTTCTTTGCCGACAAAAAAAAANAAACAAATACTTCTTAAAACTTGTCATTAGACAAATGCCTCTTATTACGTCCGTCTAATAAAACCCATAAATCTGGCGGGAATTCGCAGTAGGTATAATCTCCCATTTGTGCTCTCAAACCTTCAAGATCTCACTCACTCCCTCCTTTCCTTTTTTTTCCCGCTCACCCTAAAGCCATGAACAAAGCCGGGAATTTCAGAAAGCGACCGCCTCCGTCGAATACCCCACCTGCGGGGAAGCATCGGGCCACGGGTAATCCTCCGACACCATCTCCGACGGTCGGAACCCTAGAGGATGAATTTGTGGACGAGGATGTGTTCCAGGACGATGAGAATGAGGAATCCCTAATCCTTCGGGATATTGAGGAGCGTGAAGCGGTTTCTGCACGGTCGTCGACTTGGGCTCGACCTCCTCTCTCACCCGCTTATATCTCCAATTCGCAGAGTATCAGTTGAGTATAATGTTGCTAGAAAATTGTCTAGGGTTTCTTCATCTTTTTATGAGTGCTGAATATTCCGATTTCTTTTTTTGTGTGTTAGTTTTTCAGCAATTGGAGATTGACTATGTTATTCGGGAGAGTCATAAGGAACTCTTACCGGGTTCCTCAGGACAAGCTGCAATGATCAGGATTTTCGGGGTAACCAGAGAAGGTACGATTTCTTAATGTTAGTGTCCGTTTTATGGATTGAGCTTTACCGAATAATTTGAGTTCTTTGTTATCTGTGTTGGAACTTTTTTCTCCTTATTACGCCTTCTGTCTCATCTGTGTTAGAGCTGGAGATAGTTTACTATGAACTGAAGAACGATTTCCTTTTATAGAGAAGCATTTTCCTTTAATTAACGAACTTGATAATTTCAGGTCACAGTGTGTGTTGCTATGTTCATGGGTTTGAGCCGTACTTTTACATTGCTTGCCCTCCTGGAATGGGGCCAGACGACATTTCTCGTTTCCATCAGAGTCTTGAGGTACTTACTATCTAGGCCAGAAAAATCTTTCAGAGTGTTATTGTTTGATCTCCCTGGTTTTTTTTTCTTCTAATGCTCATTTGACTCATTCAGGGAAGGATGAGGGAATCCAATAAAAATGCCAACGTCCCGAAATTTGTTCGTCACATAGAAATGGTGCAAAAAAGAAGCATTATGTATTACCAACAGCAAAAATCCCAAACTTTTCTAAAGATTACAGTTGCATTGCCGACCATGGTGGCTAGCTGTCGAGGTATTATTTCCAGATTTTTGTGCTTCATGTCTATCTCCTTTACCTATTTTCTCAATGTATTTGTTAAATTGGCAGGCATCCTTGATAGAGGCATACAAATTGATGGCTTGGGTATGAAGAGCTTCCAAACATACGAGAGCAATATTGTTTTTGCTCTCCGTTTCATGGTTGATCGCGATATCGTGGGAGGAAACTGGATCGAAGTGCCTGCCGGGAAATATAAGAAGGATGCGAGAACTTTGTCATACTGCCAATTGGAGTTCCATTGCCTGTATCCTCGTCTAAGATCTCTGAGTGTCTTTTTTTTTCTTTTTTGAATCAAGATTATGTTTATCTAGTAACAGATTCTATTTTAGGCCATTGCTTTCTTTAACATGGGGTTTAGATACTCAGATTTGATCAGTCATGCTGCAGAATGTGAATACTCAAAAATGGCTCCATTCCGTGTGCTAAGTTTCGNGTCTTTTTTTTTCTTTTTTGAATCAAGATTATGTTTATCTAGTAACAGATTCTATTTTAGGTCATTGCTTTCTTTAACATGGGGTTTAGATACTCAGATTTGATCAGTCATGCTGTAGAAGGTGAATACTCAAAAATGGCTCCATTCCGTGTGCTAAGTTTCGATATTGAGTGCGCAGGTCGTAAGGGACACTTTCCAGAGGCTAAGCATGACCCAGTGATCCAGGTTAGCTATTCTTGCTATAATTTGATATCTCTATTAGAAAACTTTTTTCTCATCCCTCGTGAAGCACATTCTCATTGCTTTTCTAGATAGCGAACCTTGTAACTCTTCAGGGAGAGGATCAACCATTTGTACGCAATGTCATGACTCTTAAGTCATGTGCTCCAATCGTAGGCGTAGATGTCATGTCTTTTGAAACAGAAAGAGAGGTCTTGCTAGCTTGGAGGGTAACTAAATTTGCCTCCTTTCGTCTTCCATTGTCATATGTTCATTACTTGACTTTTATTTATTCTCGAAGGCAAAACCAAGCTATATTACACTTTATCATTTTTTAAACCTCGAAGGACTGACGGATTTAATAAATTTTGATATTTGTATGTTGCCACTGCAATTTTGTGGTGGGTTTGGAAAAGCATGTGTTCTGCTGATGCATGTAATGTATTGGTTGCAGGATTNGTATTTATTCTTTCTGTTTCCGACACCTTAAATTGCAAAACCAAGCTATATTACACTTTATCATTTTTTAAACCTCGAAGGACTGGCGGATTTAATAAATTTTGATATTTGTATGTTGCCACTGCAATTTTGTGGTGGGTTTGGAAAAGCATGTGTTCTGCTGATGCATGTAATGTATTGGTTGCAGGATTTTATTCGTGATGTTGATCCTGATATCATCATTGGCTATAACATCTGCAAATTCGATTTACCGTATCTGATTGAGGTACTTGAACATTAACCCTTTTTTATTGGCAGATTATTATATCACCTCTGGTTAGTAGAAGCTGGCTCTTTCATTCTAATAGCATTCTCTGTGTATTATTTTGCTACGTTCCGTTTGCTGAATGGCATTGATATATATCACGAATCTTGACCTTATATGCTGGTGTCTGATCTCAGAGAGCTGCAACACTGGGTATAGAGGAATTTCCTCTTCTTGGCCGAGTAAAGAATAGTAGGGTCCGGGTCAGGGACTCAACATTTTCATCAAGGTGATGTAGGAGTAATTGGTGCTTGCAAACTGCCATCATTATCTCCTTAATTTTTTGTGCCGCTTTATGCTCTTCGTCTCTCGTGAATTCTCTAGAAAACTCGAGTTGTGTAATTTTGTTTTACTTCCCATAGTAACACGTGTTATCCTTCAGACAACAAGGAACAAGAGAGAGTAAAGAGACCACAATTGAAGGACGATTTCAGTTTGACCTGTTTCAGGTTTCTGCCTTCAGAAATTTCTTTCTGGTTGAGTCATTTTTAGATTGTTTATTTGTAGTTCATTGCAAATACATCAACTTCTTTTATTTGTTTGTAGGCAATACAAAGAGATCACAAATTAAGTTCTTATTCGCTGAATTCTGTCTCAGCTCACTTTCTTTCAGAGCAGGTGAAACCGTGTAGTTATGCTTAGAATTTCAGGTTCTTTTTTTTTCGATGTGGCTAACATGATTGTCTTTTCCAGAAAGAGGATGTCCACCATTCTATAATTACCGATCTCCAAAATGGGAATGCGGAGACCAGGAGGCGCCTTGCTGTTTACTGTTTGAAGGTAAAGCTTTGCTACCTAGCTAAAAGTCCTATTGCTTGTCGTCACAAGGCCCATCTTTTCTAGTAAAAAATGATTATTGATGGTTCTTTAAGGAATATTTTTAGTTCACACTACTTATAGTTGTGTACGTGTGGCAAGAGGAACCCCTGTGGGCAAGGACATTGTAAGAAGCCTTATCTAACCCTCAACCTGGCTGATGCTCTTTGGATTCCTACAAATGGTTGCCCCTCTATCCATTCATTAGTTTTTTTAGCATGTTGGATGTGAGGTAGGCTTGAAGGACTTCGGCAGTGGTTGGGAAGGAAGTGTGGAAGTTATGCACAGACATTTCAAACTTTTTATGTTCTAATTGTGTTTCATGGTTTGTCAAATTTTTCCTTTTGGTCTTGGGGTCGTTTTCTATTGTAGA
The DNA here is from genome assembly GCA_900406315.1 of Biscutella laevigata subsp. laevigata. Lineage (NCBI taxonomy): Eukaryota > Viridiplantae > Streptophyta > Magnoliopsida > Brassicales > Brassicaceae > Biscutella > Biscutella laevigata. The sequence goes on from OVAU01001058.1 coordinate 5,300, forward strand.
AACTAGGTGGTCTCATTAATTATGGTTTCTGTTATTTTTTTTCTAGTCAACCATTTGTATCTTATAGAAGGTAAGAANTAGAAACTAGGTGGTCTCATTAATTATGGTTTCAGTTATTTTTTTCTAGTCAACCATTTGTATCTTATAGAAGGTAAGAATTAAACCCGTCCCTCTTTATTGTTACAGGATGCATATCTCCCTCAGAGGCTTCTGGACAAACTGATGTTTATATATAATTATGTTGAAATGGCTCGAGTAACTGGTGTCCCTATTTCCTTTCTTCTTGCTAGAGGACAGAGTATCAAGGTAGTTCTCAACTAATAGTTTCTGGATTAATGTTTCAGCCGACTTAGATGGCTTATATTTTTGTATCTCAACACTGTGCTTCTAGGTTCTATCTCAGCTCCTTAGGAAAGCTAAACAGCGGAATCTGGTTCTTCCAAATGCTAAACAGTCGGGGTCTGAACAAGGAACGTATGAAGGTGCAACGGTAAGATGTCGATTATGGGTCTAACATTTATTTTCTACTTCTCGTTTGTATTATTTTCCATTTAATCTTTTGACAGAAAACATCTGACCTAACATGTCTGTTGTTTGGATGTTTCAAATGATAATCAGGTTTTAGAAGCAAAAACAGGTTTCTATGAAAAGCCAATTGCAACTCTGGATTTTGCTTCATTGTACCCATCAATTATGATGGCGTATAATCTTTGCTACTGCACTCTGGTAATTCTTTCGACATTTTTAACTTTTGTTTATTTTATCATCCATTGTTCAGACACCATATTGATTTGGGAGCATTATTTCCATCTTATCTTTGAAGGTGACACCTGAAGATGTACGCAAACTGAATCTTCCACCTGAGCATATCACTAAAACTCCATCAGGGGACACATTTGTTAAGCAAAGTTTGCAAAAGGTTGCCGCTTTTTGTTGGATGGATTATGCTCAATTACCACAAAATTCTGTTGAATAATTTCTTGCAGGAAATACAACTAATATATTCTCTCGGAGGATACAGCAGTTTATAACGAAGCGAGTAATTTATTTCAGGGTATACTTCCAGAAATTCTTGAAGAGCTTATTACTGCCCGTAAAAGAGCTAAAGCAGATTTAAAGGTAGTTGAACTTTCGATTCTGAAGGAACTCTTGCAATGTGTGGGTAACTGTATCTATATGCAGTCCTTAACAACAATTATTGAAATTGTAACTGTCTTATTTAGGAGGCTAAGGATCCGCTTGAGAAGGCTGTTTTAGATGGCAGACAATTGGCGTTGAAGGTGCATTTCTTACTGCCAGTTTATTTAAGCTGGTCGTCCTGAAATTGATTAGAATGTTCAGAATACTATGATCAATATTTTCCCTGTAAACTGCTCTATTAAATTTGTTTCTAATGTTGTCTCAGATCAGTGCAAATTCTGTGTACGGGTTTACGGGAGCCACTATTGGGCAGTTACCATGCTTAGAAATATCCTCAAGTGTAACTAGCTATGGTATTTCTTTTGTGAACACTGCAACTTTTCTAAACACGATCTTTTTATTTATATTCTGATGGATGTGCATCTTTTTGAAGGTCGTCAGATGATTGAACAAACAAAGAAATTTGTGGAAGATAAATTCACAACATTGGGAGGGTATGATTACAATGCAGAGGTACATTTTCATTGAACTACTAGTGGTATTGAAAAGTCTGAGGTGAAGCATTGCTCTTAGATTTGTTGAATATGACGGAAAATGATGTATTAGGTCATTTACGGAGACACGGATTCAGTCATGGTGCAATTTGGAGTATCAGATGTAGAAGCTGCGATGAACTTGGGGAGGGAAGCTGCAGAATATATTAGCGGAACTTTTATCCAAGTGAGTGATCTGTTTTTCGAGGGGAGATGAGCAAGATTATGTGATATGATATCTCGAAAAAAATTACAAGAGGCTAAATCCCTCTCTGTTGCTTGATTGTGTTTGATGTCATGAAGCCCATCAAATTGGAGTTTGAGAAGGTCTATTTCCCATATCTGCTGATTAACAAGAAGAGATATGCGGGTTTGCTGTGGACGAATCCTAAAAAGTTTGACAAAATGGACACCAAAGGTAAAGCTTTGTAATCTCATAGCTTCCACCTTGTTTTATTTTGGACTAAATATCAATATGACCGACTCTGGCAGGAATCGAGACAGTACGAAGGGATAATTGTTTACTGGTTAAGAACCTAGTGACTGAGAGTCTTCACAAAATACTAATTGATAGAGATGTTCCAGGCGCAGCTGAGAATGTTAAGAATACAATTTCGGATCTTCTCATGAACCGTATTGACTTATCACTTTTGGTGATAACGAAGGTAATATGTTTTGCTTGGAATTTTATCTTGTGATGTTGGTGTCACCTGAAGTGTATGATCATGATTAGAGCCAATCGTGATTCGTGAAACCTAAAAAGTACACTGTTTTCAAAACTTTAACCTTGATCTGGTTTTATTTTTGTGTGGAGCCGAGGAATGATTTCAAAATTATGTATCCCCTCATAAATCGTTAGGCGGCTGAATATGAAGCCCAAATTATTGGTTGGATTTTATAAAATANGATGATTTCAAAATTATGTATCCCCTCATAAATCGTTAGGCGACTGAATATGAAGCCCAAATTATTGGTTGGATTTTATAAAATAGAAAAGTCTGCTTTGATGCATTTTGAAGTCTTTGGGTTCCGGTTGTAAAGCATTTATTTTTGGAGCCTTTTGCAATCGCCCTATATGCTATTGACGCGTTTCTCAACTTATAGGGTCTTACTAAAACAGGAGATGATTATGAAGTAAAATCAGCTCATGGTGAACTTGCTGAACGCATGCGTAAGGTTTGTGGCACTCTTTAATCTTCTTAGTTAATGTGAAATTTTACAAATTTAGAGATGTTTTCTTTCTGATATGTGACAGAGAGATGCTGCTACAGCGCCAAATGTTGGGGATCGGGTACCGTATGTAATTATAAAAGCTGCTAAAGGTGCCAAGGTAGCTTTGATATCAAACTTACTTTTTTGAACAAGATGTAGAGGTCATTCTCTTCTACCGTGCTTAGCTAAATTACATGCCAACCAGGCATATGAACGATCAGAAGATCCAATCTATGTGCTTCAGAACAACATCCCTATAGACCCAAATTACTACCTGGAAAATCAGATTAGCAAGGTCAGTTGGAAGTGGGGTTTCCTATACTTGTTTTCAGCTCTTTTATTCTGGTTGTTGGATGTTAAAAACAGATGCATTTTTCAGCCGCTTCTTAGGATTTTTGAGCCAGTCTTAAAAAATGCTAGCAAGGAACTTCTCCATGGAAGTCACACGAGATCAATATCAATATCTACTCCTTCAAACAGCGGCATAATGAAATTTGCCAAGAAACAACTGAGCTGTGTTGGCTGCAAAGTTCCAATCAGGTACTTAACGGTGTTACTTGCCTAAGTATTGTTCTGCTTGGATCATTTTTTTCTGTCTTCAAAGTTTCTTATCGTTTAACTATTTTGTCCCTGTAATATTTTCGCTTATCAATTTCGCTTTAACTTCAACTAGCAACGGAACTCTATGCTCACGTTGCAAGGGAAGAGAAGCTGAATTATACTGCAAAAACGTGTCTCAGGGTAAGCTACGTTTATTCCTTTTCAATATACTCTTTGATCTGTCACTAATTTCTTAGAAAATTGTGTAAACTCAGTGGCAGACCTAGAAGAGCTCTTTGGAAGACTGTGGACCCAGTGCCAGGAGTGTCAAGGCTCTCTTCACCAAGACGTCTTGTGCACCAGGTTTTACTTTAATACTTTCGATAACTAAAAATTAAAAAAATTATGATTCTCGACAGATAAATTTGATTCTGACCCAATTTCTTTTTTTGGTATTTCTACTGGTCATAACAGTCGAGATTGTCCAATATTTTACCGGAGAATGAAAGCACAGAAAGACATGGCTGTGGCTAAGCAACAACTCGACCGTTGGAGTTTCTAGGTATTTAAGTTTGTTGTTAGCTCTCTTCCTCTCCATTAGTTTCCTTTCTGTTATAAGTTTTCGTTTGATTAAAACTCGTTGGTCTTGTTAGATCGGCTTTGAATGTCATAAGTAGAACCTTTTCGCTTCTTTGTACGTATTTTTTTTGATTAATACAGAAAGACAACTGTTCCCGCATATTTCCTTGTTACGGGTATTCATCAAATCCATAGAGCCTCATGGCCACTGCAGTACATACAACTACAGCTCAAGATTTAGTTTATATTCTTATTCTGCTTACACAGTACAATGTGCTACACAAGTAGGAACATGGAACTCAATGCTCAATGATATGCGTCCTCCTTGATTCTCAACTAGTCAAGTGTACAGCCTTATCCTCGTNGTTCTTATTCTGCTTACACAGTACAATGTGCTACACAAGTAGGAACATGGAACTCAATGCTCAATGATATGGTCCTTGCCTCATTTCTGGCGTCCTTGATTCTCAACTAGTCAAGTGTACAGCCTTATCCTCGTTGTTATGGGTTGTCTGCACATTGGGCATGTCGTGACAACCACGCCACATTCCTTGCACGTCTTCATGTTAAAAGATTGAAAATGTCACAAAACTGATCTGGAAGCAGCATAGCTTATAGAACAAGCAAGAGTCTTATTTTGAAAGTTTCACGTACCGTGTGACCGCAGGTAAAAGCCATATCCTTTGGATTCGTCAAGCAAATCGGGCATACCTTTTTGAAATAACAAAAGCAATTTCTATCTCAGTAGCAGCGAAACTTAATGTACTCATTAACAGAGAAGAGCAACAAAAGAGATTTACCGGCACTGTTACAGGAGCCGTTCTGTCACTTTTCTCTGCAGTGTCTGTTATCGGACTAGACACCGATCTAACAGCATTGTCACGCTCTATAACCTCCGGTGGTGGCGGGAGTGGCTTATGGTGCAGATGTGAACTGCGCATCTGTTGTCTACTTTGAACAATAACAATCAAATTTTGGTTGGTTGGAAAATTTTCAAGACTTTAATGGAGTTGAGACTAAAAGTTTCCTAAAGGTAAGAAATTTATTACACTTGCCTGAGACTTAACGTCGCTTTGTATTGAAAAGGGATCTCCATGAGAGCTGCGAGTGCAAAAGCAGCCTCCTTTTTAGCAGCATCTTTGTGTTCCGACATTATCTTTGTGAAGTTCACAAACTGAGCAAAGAAACATAGGGTTCTTTCACTGTTCATCATATCCTGAAAAATATGTAATGGCTATTACCTGGAAGTTATCAAATTCACGGTGAGGGATATTGTCATCGAATTGTTTCATTGTGTCCCATGGTCCATCTCCTACTCCAACCAACACAATCGACAATGGGTAATGACTGAAAAATTTATATCAAACACCATTAGTACGAAGTAATTATGATAATGAATCTAACATTATTGAACAGTTTGACCTAGCTGCCATTATGGAGTTAACAGTAGCTTCTTCCTGTGGACTAAGCCGACCAAGCGGTACATCAGGATTCCTTGTGACCTGACCATCTGCTATAATGACAAGAACATGGTACTGCATATTGTTCTGCTCGACTATGTCGACTGCTGCATCAATCACTGGAGCAAACGAGGTAGGACCAGACAGCTTCAGATGTGGAACAATCTCTCTGTATCTTTTAACCGCATTTTCCAATCCGTTACAGCTTTTGTTCTCTGGATAAAAGCTGAATACATATTGATCGCGTGTTGTTGCTGCAGGAGGAACAAGAACACAAGTTAGAGTTTTGTTAATCTTGAAAGCATAGATAAAGAGACTAACCATCGCCAAAACCGAAACAAGGTATGAGATTATCTTCATCAAAGGGAGACAATGTACGACCAATGATCGATATTGCTTGCTCATAAGGATTCTGTCTTTTGCCAATGGCATGTAGGCTCTTTCTATGGAATGAATACCTTCCTGCAACAAAATTCAGAAACCATTGAATCATCTCATCAACATGTGAAGCATTTTCTTAAAATCAAAGTACCTGTCCACTCATTGCTCTTGGTGAAGTCAATTCCCAGAATCAAATTTGAAGATTCAAGTCCAGCTTCTCTCAGTGAAGTTATCACCTAATAAAACCAAGTCCACACATAGACCATTCTTATAGTTATTGCTTCATCAACTAAAAACACCACACTGGTAGTAAACACACACACACACAGACATTCAAATCAAGAATTCAAGAAACCTGATCCAAGCTGTTGAAATGATNCAGACATTCCAATCAAGAATTCAAGAAACCTGATCCAAGCTGTTGAAATGATCAGCAATATATGTAGGTTGCTGCTGATTACGTTTGTTGCCTCTATTCATTGGAAAAAGCCCCTGCTTTTACAGATACAAGTTGGAATATAGACCTTGATCGTTTTGTAGAAGGAAAAAAACTGGCTTTTAATGGAGATTCTGTTCTGTAAAAGGATGAGAATAAAAAGACGAAGATGACACAAAAAGAGGAAAAAGAAAGGAAGCAACGGAACAAAACAGATTAGTTGAAACTTGAAAGCTAGTTTTAACATGGCCCTTTGCTTACGGCGGCAATAAACGATGCTTACTTTGTTCTCTTACACGCTATCAAAATCTGGAAAACTTATTGTATTGTCTTCGTCATTAATGATGATTTATCCAAAACCACTTCGACAAGTTTCATGTGGATAACGTGGCAAAGCTCATGATAGATTTGGGCTTTTGATGATTATAAGTTATAACCACCTTGATTAGATTTTGGTTTTATCCACAATAACCACGTGCCATGACAACTACTACCAACCAATCTACAAACTTTGAAGTTTCGATTTTTATGATTTGATCCGTTTTTTCTTTGTTGGTGTTTACATGGACCCAAAAGAGCAAAGGTTCTTTGATAGAAAATAAACTTTGTGGTGTGATTTAAGAGATTCTGTAAGTGTAGGGGTGTCTTTGGGAAATTCAGAGAAATAGTAAACAGGTGTGTGTTGGAGTCGGAAAATGTATCTTCTTGAAAAGGCCAAAGATGTCTATAAATTACTTCCGAACAGCGAAAGCTCCGATTCAAACATTTGCAGCAGTTACAGCACACTTCCAATTCCGAGACTCAGAGATTCATTGAACCTTCTTGTTTTTGTTTCCGGAAGCAAGTCGTCTCCTCCATTTATTACTCTCAGAGTAGTTTCATCAATGGNTTCCAATTCCGAGACTCAGAGATTCATCGAACCGCAAGCAAGTCGTCTCCTCCATTTATTACTCTCAGAGTAGTTTCATCAATGGCTTACGAGAAAGAGCTTGTTGCTGCTAAGAAAGCTGCTTCACTCGCAGCTCGTCTCTGTCAGGTTAGTTTTTTCGTCTGTCTCAGATTTTTTGTAGATTCTGAAGTTTGATTTATTCAGANAATCATGACCCTCCCACATTCTGAAGTTTCCGAATTTCGTTTCTAATTTGGGGATGTGATTTTCTGTTGGAATCGGAAAATTTTCATTTGAGTTTAGATATGAAAGTAGATTATCTGTGATTCAAATTTTCTTGTAACATAATCTGTCCTGATTGTTTCAGAAAGTTCAAAAGGCTTTGTTGCAATCTGATGTTCAATCAAAATCTGATAAAAGTCCAGTGACTGTTGCTGATTATGGTTAGTTTATAGCTAATCGCTGACATTTACTCTGTGGTTTATAGCGATTGAAGTCACTGACATTTAATCTGTCTTTGATTTGAAAATTCCAGGTTCACAAGCAGTTGTTAGTTTAGTCTTAGAACAGGAACTCAGTTCTGAACCATTTTCATTGGTGGCTGAAGAGGTGAAACAGCTTAATCACACCTTGTTAGATATCTCTCACATTACTTTTTTCTCGAGTTTTGAATCTTGAGGACTCACTTTGTCTAATATTATCTATATAGGATTCAGGCGATCTACGCAAGGATGGTTCTCAGGATATTCTTGAGCGTATTACGAAGCTCGTGAACGACACTTTGGCTACGGAGGAATCCTTTGGTGGTTCTACTTTATCCACAGATGATCTACTCAGAGCTATTGATTGTGGCACGTCTGAAGGTGGTCCAAATGGTCGACACTGGGTCTTGGATCCTATTGATGGCACTAAAGGGTAACTGTTAAAATCCCATCTTCTCTAGAATCATTTCTTCTTATTTCAGTCAATTGATTGAATTTTATAGCGAATGTTGTGTGCTTGTTTGGCGATTTTAGATTTCTGAGAGGAGATCAATACGCAGTAGCACTANATTCTTCTTATTTCAGTCAATTGATTGGATTTTAGATTTCTGAGAGGAGATCAATACGCAGTAGCACTAGGATTGCTAGAGGAAGGGAAAGTAGTTTTAGGTGTGCTTGCTTGTCCAAACTTGCCATTAGCATCCATAGCAGGAAACAACAACAAAAACTCTTCTTCTTCCGAAGAAATCGGATGCCTCTTCTTTGCTACAATTGGTTCAGGGACATATATGCAGCTCCTAGATTCCAAATCTTCTCCCGTCAAAGTTCAAGTCTCTAGTGTTGAGAATCCTGAAGAGGCATCGTTTTTCGAGTCATTTGAAGGAGCACACTCTCTTCACGATTTATCCGGCTCCATTGCCAATGTGAATTGCTTCTCTTTCCTTCCATATGATTCCTGCAAATAACTATCTAACGATTCCGCATTCATTTGATCTTGTTCTCGCTTGCTATATACAGAAACTTGGTGTAAAAGCACCACCTGTCCGCATCGATAGCCAAGCAAAGTATGGAGCTTTATCAAGAGGAGATGGAGCTATATACTTGCGGTTTCCTCATAAAGGATACCGCGAGAAGATTTGGGACCATGTCGCTGGTGCTATAGTTGTCACTGGTAAAACATAAAAGCTTCCTCTCTATGAAAGAATGTGATTTGATAAACGAATGTTGAAACCGGTTGTTTGTGGGTGGCAGAGGCGGGTGGGATCGTGACAGATGCAGCAGGAAAGCCACTTGATTTCTCGAAAGGGAAGTATCTTGATTTGGACACTGGCATTATCGTTGCTAATGAAAAGCTTATGCCTCTGCTTTTGAAAGCTGTTCGTGACTCCATAGCCGAGCAAGACAAAGCTTCAGCTCTCTGATTTCTTACTTTCCTTCTCTGTGTAGCAACTGTTTTTTTTTTCTTCCACCAAATTCAAACATGTTTTACAAAATTTTGAGTATCTCCAAATCTATCAGTTTCGCATCATACAAAATTCTAACATTTCACAAAAAAAATATATATATATATTATTTTTGTGAACATTTTCTGAACATAATTTCTAAAAATTCAAAATTCTAATATTTTATATTTTAGTTTATTAGATTTTATTGTCATCTTTCTAGATCGATCCAGTAACCAAATAACTTCATTGAAAAAAAAATTATTGCGGAGGAAAGGAGTTGAAGTTTCCACCTAGTAATTAGTATTGGCAATGTATAACCACTAGAAGTGTATAACCACTAGATTAAGCCTATAACAATTAGATTAATAGATTTATTATCCATCAAATCTTCATAATTCCCCAAAATACAATTTTTTACAAAATTTCTATGTTGTAGACTATCTACGAAAAAATATGACTTTCAAAAATTCAAAATTCTAGTGTTTTTCAGTCCCTTAGTTTTTGTTGACTATTTTCAATAGCATCATTTCTTAAAATATAAAATTCTATAATTTTGACAATTATTTACCAAATGAGAATAATTTCTCAATATACAAAATTTTAATATATAACAAATTCACTCGGTTTTTATGGACTTTATTTCTCCAAATACAAAATTCCAACGTTTTAAAAAAATTATCAATTTTGCAGACTATTTTACAAAAAAATGAGCATAATTTTTCTAAATGCAAAATAATATTATTTCACAAAATTTCTTTTTGTGTGGACTATTATCCTCCAAATCAATATGATTAAATCAAATAAAAATATTAGTATTAACAAAATTTCACAGTTTTTGTGGACTATTATCACAATATTAGATTAATTTTCAAATATACAAAATTCTAGCGTTTTATCAAATCTCTCAATTTTTGGACTATTATCCACCAAATCTACATGTTATCCCAAACTACAAAATTATAATGTTTTATAAAATTTACAAAAACCAAAGTTTAGAATTTTTTAAAAATCTCAAATTTTTTTTGGAATGTTAACGACCAATTGAGCAAATTTTCTCCAAAATATAAAAGTCTCTCTTATTACGAAATCTCTTGGTATTCTAGACTATTATCCACCAAGTTAATATCTTTTTTAAAAATACAAAATTATAGCGTTTGTGGAATGTTATCCATCAAACCATCATTATTTCCCTAAAATACAAAATCTTTGAATTTGACAACATCTCTTAATTTTCATGGACTAATATTCATAAAATTATAGCGTTTTTAAAATCTCTTAGTTTTTGTGGATTATTATCCACGAGATAAGCATAATTTCCCAGAATATAAAATTATTTTGTTTACAAAATCTCTTAGTTTCATAGACTATTATTTACCAAATGTACATGATTTTTAAAAGTAAAAAGTTCTAACATTTTATGAAATCTTTCATTTTTTTACTCTTATCCACCAAATCTGCATGATTTCCAAAATACAAATTCTAGTGTTTTAAAAAATATTTCAATTTATGTAGACTATTTTCCATCAAATCTGCATGATTTCCCAAAATACAAAATTATAGCATTTCAAAAAATCTCTTAGTTTTGAAGGCTATTATCTATCAAATTAGCATATTTTTCAAAATACAAAATTATGGGGTTTTACAAAATTTCTCAAATTTTTTGTTAAACATTATCCACAAATTCAACATGATTTAAAGATACAGATTTCAACTAATTCATGAGATATCTTAGTTTTTGTAGACTATTTATCCACGAGATCAACATAATTTTTCGAAGTACAAAATTCTATTATTTTACAACGACCCTGTTCGTTTCGCTATCGCTAGCGATAACGATAGGGCCAGAGACCAACGATAGCGATCATCGATTTTCGTTTTTGTTCGTTTGGCTATCGCTAACGATCAACGATTGATCGCTGAGATTTTTCGTTTGGCTATCACTAGCGATAGCGACCACAATAATATATATATATATATTTAATATAAATTTTATTT
>OVAU01001059.1:0-16388 GCA_900406315.1 Biscutella laevigata subsp. laevigata
TGAAATTCGATTGTCGTCAGATTAACATATTATCCCGGTCTACCATACCGGGATCCTTGACCGGGATGGTTGCTCTAATCTGGGCAGTATGATCTGTCCCGGGCTGTGCAGGTCGGGACCCTCCCCGGGACACATGCTCTTGGTAGGATTTGAGAGACAGTCCCGGTCTGGGTATGCCCGGGACTGTCTTCGTCGGGACTGTGTCTGGATTTCAATTGCCGTCAGATTAATGTGTTTTGCACCTGTTTTTGTTCAATGCTCCGCTCCACACCTGAAACATGATTATGCAATACAAATGGACCTAAAATACTCTAAATGCAAGCTAAACCCGATTAAAAACGAATGAAAACTAATCCTAAAAATGATCAAAAACACAACATATCAGGGAATAGGAAATTTCCCGTCGCTACCTCGCGAGATTCTCTCTAGTATCCGAAGATCTTCTCGCCAGGATTTCAGGATAAGGTCGTTGAAAGAGATATAACTGAAATCCTTGCAAGATATTCGGTTACAGTTATTTTCCTTTTCCCTAGCATCATGCAGTCGTTGGGCTTAAGTGATTATCATGCTTGCTTCCTCGCTGGGTAAGACTGAAACCTCGACAGACATCTTTGCCAGGAATCACGTGTTGCGCCAGGAATTAGGCCTCGTGCCAGGAATCACGTCTTGGCGCCAGGAATCTCGCCAGGAATTACACCAGGTTTCATATCAGGCATTTGGCGTGGAAATATCGCCCAACAATTGCCCCCACTCTTTATTTACTATGTAAGAATGTAAAGACTATGTCACTCCATTGGCAATGGGCTCTCCATAGATCGGCGAACTTCCTCACCGAGAATCACGAGCGGCTTTTCACTTCGCCCAGGTTCTCTTGTGCGGTTTTATACTTCGGCTAGGTTCTCTCGTAGAATTTTGCACGGTTTCTCCCTCTCCTAATGGGTAATTTCGCGCGGTTTCTCTCTTTCTTGTGTGGAATTCCGCGCGGGTTGACTCTATTTCTCAGGGAATTTCGCGCGTGTTTCCTCTTTTTGCTATGAGGAATTTCGCGCGGTTCCTCTCTTCTACAAGAAATTCCACGCGGTTCCTCTCTTCTACGAGGAGTTTCACGCGGTTCCTCTCTTTTACGAGGAATTTCGCGCAGTTTTCTATCTTTCCATGAGGAATTTTGCGCGGTTGTTTTCTTTCTTATGGGGAATTCCTCGCGGTTCTTTCCCTTTCTATGGCGAATTCCGCGCGGTTCTTTTCTTTCTGGTGGGGAATTCCGCGCGGTTCTTTTCTTTCACGTGGTGAAATCCGCGCGGTACTTTGCTTTCTGGTGGGGAATTTTCGCTTTCATGATTTCTTCAAGCGAGGTCTTAGTGTTGCGATGACGGGTACTTGACCCGGCTTCGTCACGTTTCTTGGCTCTTGGTCAAGATTTTGCAATGATGATGGGTTCATGACCTGCTTTCGTCGCGCTTCTTGGCTCTTGGCCTAGAATTCGCGGCGATGATGGGTTCATGACCTGCTTTCGTCGCGTTTCTTGGCGCATGGCCAAGAATTCACAGCGACATTAGATTCGTGACCTACTTGTGTGGTGTTTCGTGGCTCTTGGCCAAGGTTCCAGACAACGGTGGGTTCATGACCCAGGTTTTTTGTCGCTTTTCTTGGTTTGTGGCCAAGGTTTACTGCGATGATGGTTTCATGACCCAAGTTTTCGCCACTTTCCTTTGTTCGTAGCCAGGAATTTTGTGGTTTTTCTTGGCCCTTAGCCAGAAATTTTGTGGTTTTCCTTGGTACTTAACCAGGGATTTTGTGGTTGTCCTTGCCCTTAGCTAGGAATTTTGTTGTTTTCCTTGGTTCTTAGCCAGGAATTATGTCATTTTCCTTGGCCCTTAGCCATGAATTTTGTTGTTTTCCTTGGCCTCTGGCTAGGAGTCTCGTCGTTTTCCTTGGCCCTTAGCCGGAAATCTCGCCTTTTTCCTTGGCCTTTGGCTAATAATCCTGTCGTTTTCCTTGACCTTTGGCTAGAAATCTCGTCGCTTTCCTTGCCCTTTGGCTAGGAATCTCTTCGATTTCCTTGCCCTTTGGCTAGGAATATCTTCGATTTCCTTGCCTTTGGCTAGGAATCTCTTCGATTTCCTTGCCCTTTGGCTAGGAATCTCGTTTAGTGCCTGCATAGAGTTAATAGGTGTTTGAAACTTTGTATATGCATTTGTGTCCACACCCCTGCGGTTGCCGGTGAAGGAGGCATTCTCTGCTCTGAGGGAAGCGTTCTCTGCTTCAAGTCGTGCTAGGTTTTCTTCACTTTTCTTTGCATGGGCAACCAGTGCTTCCAACTGAGCAAGGTAATCAGCAGCGACGTTATCACTAGCGGGGATGCCTCAAGAGGTGTTCTCGTCTCCGTTCGACATGTTTCACGTAGTTGATTATCTTCCCCCTCTCTCTAGCGCCAGTTGTTGGGGCAAAAATAATCAGATTCCGCGTAAGCTACATATGACGTGGAGATAAGAATCCTAGGTTGCCTTGGGGACATATTGCTTGTAGCCTCCTAGATTATCCTTTGGGTATCCGCGCGGTTGTCGTTAGGTTTTTCCTCCTTAGGGTTGATATTGTCGCTTTCTTAGGTTATTTCTCCATGTCTCTCTTGTGGCGTATGCCTCTCTATTTATAGAGGAGCGATAGCCCTCTTATTCCTGGTGGGAATAGGAAATTTCCCGTCGCTATCTCACCAGACCCTCTCAAGTATCCCAAGATCTTCTCGCCAGGATTTCAAGATAAGGTCGTTGAAAGAGATATAACCCAATATCCTTGCGAGATATTCGGTTACGGTTATTTTCCTTTTCCCAAGCATCATGCAGTCGTTGGACTTAAGTGGGTAAGACTGAAACCTCGCCAGACATCTTCGCCAGGAATCACGCCTTGCGCCAAGAATTACGCCTTATGCCAGGAATCACGCCTTAGAGCCATGAATCTCGCAGGGAATTACACCAGGTTTCATACCAGGCATTTGGCGCGAAACTATCGCCCAACAAATGACACAAAGATGTATTATCATTTATTTTTTAATATATTTTTATAAATGAGCTTCTCAAATAATATTATAAATATATTATTTATAAGCAAAAGATATAATAGATTATATTAAAAAAAAAATATATTAGGAATAATTACGGATATTAAGATAATCACCATTTATTGTTATAGTTTTTTGTTATATTATTTTTGTTAGATCCATCTTAGAAAAAATCTTGTATAATAAATTTATATCGATTAAATTTTTGTTATATTTATATTGAATCTAAAAATTTAAATTTAAATTATGTGTATATAGTTTTGTAATGATTTTTTTCAGTTTGTTCTATAAACTGATTTTTTCAGTAATATATAATGTAAATTTAGTGATTTTAAATTTCTTGTTTATGATTGACGAAAAAAAAAAATTCTTGTTTATGAAACAATAGGATAGAGATTGGCCAAAACCAGTCGAGACGAAACTTCCCGAGCACAATCAAACAGAAATCAGATTACAGTCCAAACCGGTTCGTTTCTTCCGACCAAACGAATCGATTGGAATTGAACCAAGTTAATCTGAAAAAGAGCGAGACGAGACTTGACGACTTGATTTTTCTCAAGTGGACACGTGCTCCTTATTTATTGGCTTAATATTTTCACCTTTATAAACAGAGCAAAAACATTAAGAACAACTAAATCGAGGCCTCTTCGAGTTTTGGTTTAGGTTACGTTTCTCTGAAGAACTCTTCTATTCAAGAAGACAAAAATGGACAAACTCTCCAATGCTTTTGCTCTACTCGCTTTCGCCGACGAAGATACTCCCACTGCTTCGTCTTCTTCTTCTTCTTCCACTGGTCTCATTTATTCTAACTTTCACTTATTCTCTCTATTGGCTCAATCGATGTCTTTATATATTTGACCTATGAATAATCGATTTAGTGAGTTAAAGAAAGGATTAACCTCTCACTTTGGTTTTTGATACATGTCTGTGATCGAGTTTAGTCATCGTTTTAGAGGGTTCAAGAAAGGATTAGCCTTTGAGTCTTTGTCTTGAATCAGGAATTTTCCCAATATGTTTTGTTTGCTTATTGTGACCTTATAGGGATTCAAGGAGCGAGATTAAATGGATCACTTGAGGTTGGAGGTTTCAAGCAACCACTTGTCTGGATTGACTTGGAAATGACTGGTATTGTTAACCTTGTTCATGTATTGTTAATAAAATCCCAACCTTTGTTTGATAATTATAAAATTTTGGATTGAAGTTTTGGTATATGAGTTTAGTGTTCGAAGTGAGTGTTTTCTATAAGAACTAAAAAACTCAATTCACGCTTTTCCTACCCATTTAACTGTTCTGCATCTTATATTGATATGTTAACATTTGAAGATTATGTTGTTCAATTTGATTTCTACACACTAAATGTCTGTCATCTTTCACATATGACCTGGTACATAAGGTCAGTAGTTTGTCTATCGGTATGATTCTAACATTTTTGAGTTATTTCTCAGGTTTCACTGATTAAATTCACATTCAGATGTTTAAAATGTTTCAGAAAATACAACCCTTTTTGTTATTTTACTTACCACTTAACTGTTGAGCACTTGAATATGAAAAAAAGATCTCTGTAAAGTTCTTTTCAATCACCATTATCTTATTCTTGATATGTTGTGTAGGTCTAAATGTTGAAGTTGACAGGATATTGGAGATTGCATGTATAATTACTGATGGGACATTAACCAAATCAGTGGAGGTATATTCTCCTCTGCTTTAGCCTCTACAATACTCTAGTTATATAGTTGTTTACTTCACTTTATTTTCTGCCATAGCCTCGTAAACTTGTTCATGGTCTTTAAGGTTCTCCCTTGTAGTCTAAATTCTAAGCAATGTAATAAATCGTTGTAATCTGATGTCAAAACTTGAAATCATAGTAATTTAATGGCAAAACAGATCAAAGAGTTCTTGTAAGAATGTGGAAGAGAATTACACAGTACTCAATTGTGAATATGATTATACTGTTTTGTAGGGGAGTTTGCAAGAGCTCACTCGTTTTCAGATGAATCACTTGCTCTTTCACCATTAGTTTTTTGAGTCATTATATTACCTGCTTTCTTTTGGATTTGTTATTGAGAAAGTCTCTCCTCTGTTAGGGTCCAGATTTAGTTGTACATCAAACAAAAGAATGTCTGGATAAAATGAATGATTGGTGTCAAACTCATCACGGGGCTAGTGGTAAGTATCTCTCCATGTAGTTTTTTATCTGGTTTCTCCCATGGATTTGAACTATATGACATTTGAACAATCACTTTAGGTTTGACGGAGAAAGTGCTCCTCAGTAAAATAAGTGAAAAGCAAGCTGAACAAGAGGTACTTGTTCTTACAAAGAACCATCTCTGTCATTTTTTGTAGAGTTTGGTGATGGTAAATTGTTGTATTCTTGTTTACTCTACAGGTCATTGAATTCGTAACAAAGCATGTTGGTTCTGGAAATCCTCTTTTAGCTGGAAACTCTGTCTATGTCGATTATCTTTTCTTAAAGGTAGCTCGAACTTGGATATCTCAACTCTCTCCAATCAAAAACATTTGCATTTTTTCATTGTAACTAATCTATGTATTTTCACAGAAGTACATGCCAGATTTAGCTGCACTTTTCCCTCATGTACTTGTCGATGTCAGTAGCGTCAAGGCTTTATGCTTCCGCTGGTTCCCTAAAGGTAAAATCTCCAATGAACACTGTTGAAATGAGGAATTCATATAAGTAAAGAACAGGACTGATAGGCAGATTTTGGATGTGTTTTTGTGGATTGAGCACAGAGAAACATAGAGCTCCTGCAAAGAAAAACAAACACAGAGCCATGGATGATATAAGAGAAAGCATCAAGGAGCTTAAGTACTATAAGGAAACAATATTCAAAGCTAACAACGCAAGGAGGTGAGTGGAGTGAGGCCACTGAGATATATCTATTTAACTAGAAGGGATTCGTTTTTAGTTTTTGAGATATCGGCATTGTTCATTTCAAGTTATTATTCTGAAACATACCTTTGTGTAGTTATGCTACAAGATGAAATCATACAAGATAGTGTGTAGTTATGCTAGTGGTAAACATTGTTTCCCAATGGAAGAAGCTACCATTGTTTTGGGTTGGAAGATGTAGATAGATGGCTCATGGATCCATTGCCTTTGTTGATCCAAATGTAATTACTTGACCACCACCCCTCACATCATCCACTCAAATTAGCCCGTAAAGTATAACAACTAAAAAAACAAAGAAAGCTTACGTTAAATAAAGCGAAAATATACCATTTTGAGAACGGAATAAAAGATGGGAAGTTTTCTCTGAAGTTTCGTATTGAAGTTGTGTGTCTTTACAAATGAATTCTAACGTTTATATATAATGGTGGAAAAGATAATGTTACTATACACGCATAGTGATAGTGGGTTACACGCGTTAACATGTATCTTTGGTGAAGTGTTTCACTTTTTTCTTTCAGTTTTACGACACTCCCTCTTGGAGACCAATGTCACTGTTGTTTCTTGCGTCGGTTGTCTCGTTAAAAACCTTTCTAGGAAAACCCAGTAGGAAAAAACCATATGAGGTAAAAAAAGGTACAACCACGCAAGCTCCCCCTCGAATGACGAGTCATATATCTTGTCGATTATGCATCTCAATGTTGTAGACATGTTTCTTGAACATTGAGGTGTTTAACGCCTTCGTGAAAAGATCTGCAACATTTTCACTTGATCGAATATGCTTGGTTCTGTTACTTTTGATATATCCTTCCTTCGTCTGGGCGGCACATGCTGCATTATCTTCGTATATGATCATTGGCTTTGAATCGACGTGGATTTCACTGCTTGATTGAATGTGTTTGCTTATAGATCTTAGCCATACAAATTCTCTACTTGTTTCGTGTAGTGCGATGATTTCAACATGGTTTGTGGAAGTGGCCACAATCGTCTGTTTCTTAGATCGCCAAGATATGGCGGTGCCTCCTATCATGAATACATACCCCGTTTGTGATCGGGTTTTGTGTGGATCAGATAAATAACTTGCATCTGCATAACCAACCATTTCACCTTTAGTATTGTTAGGATAAAGTAATCATAAATCAGCTGTTCCTTGAAGGTAGCGTAAGACATGTTTGATTCCATTACAATGTCTTCGTGTAGGAGATGAATTGAACCTTGCCAAGAGATTAACTGCAAAAGATATGTTAGGTCGAGTACAATTTGCAAGATACATAAGAGCACTAATTGCTCTTAAATATAGTACTTTAAGACCAAGTATCTTCTCATTTTCTTTAGGTGGTCTGGATGGATCACTCTCAACATTGAGTGTATTTCTGACCATAGGAGTACTGAGTGGGGTTGCTTTATCCATGTAAAAGCGTTTTAACACTGTCTTAGTGTATGTGGACTGGTGTACAAATATACCCTTTTGAGTATGCTCAATTTGTAAACTAAAACAATACGTTGTTCGAGATCTTTCATCCAAAATTCTCCTTTCTTATAGTCTGATGCCTTTTGGGTTTCCCCGTTTGTTCCAATGATATTTAGATCATCAACATATACTGCGATAATCACAAATCCGGATATTGTTTTCTTGATGAAAACACAAGGGCATATAGGATTATTCACATATCCTTCTTTCGTCAAATGTTCACTAAGACTATTGTACCACATGCGTCCAAATTGTTTTAACCCATATAATGGATCTTTGCAATTTTATTGTAGTGTGGAACTTAATGGTTCTGACATTTTAAATCTCATAATCTCATTTCTGACAAGGCCAACTTTAAATCTTATACTCTCATTTTTCTCATTTCTAACGAAAAAAATCCATTTGTATCCGACCGGCCTCACACCTTTAGGAATGAGTACGATGAGTCCAAATACATTTCTTTTATTGAGCGAATCTAGTTCGACTTGTAATGCATCTTTCCATTTGATCCAGTCATGTCTCTTTTGACATTCATATACTGACTTTGGATTTGGATCCTTAGTTTCCTCTTCAATTTCCTTAGGTATAAGGAATGAGAAAACAACATCACTATCATTCATATCATTTCTATTCATATCCTTTTATTATGAATGAAGTTGATAGAGATCTCCTGGTTTTCTTCAGGTTCATGATTCTCTACGAGATCATTTGATACATGGTTCTCTTCTTCCAAAATATTTCCACTATTTTAGGATTATTCAGCTTCTCAGCTTCTTTTCGTTTTCTAGAATTTTTATCCTTAGAACTCACAGGTTTACCACGCTTCAAGCATGTTCTCGACTCACGTGTATCATTTGTAATTGGTAAATGCTATTTAGTTACCGTCTTGGTATCAGTAAATGCATCAGGTAGCTGATTTGCTATATTCTGCAAATGCATAATTCGTCGAACTTCAAGTTTAGACTGTTTGGTAGGAGGATCAAGATGTAACAATGATGGTACACTCTATTTGATCTCTTTTCCTACCTCTTTATTTCTCCCCCTAGAACCGGTAATACTTTTTCATCCAAATGAGGTTCTAGGTATCGTATAATTGATGGGGAATCACAACCCACATATATTTCTAACCTTCTATGTGGTCTCATCTTGGTACATTGTGGTGGTGATATAGGCACATATACCGCACGACCGAATATTCTTAAATGGGAAATATTTGGTTATTGACCAAGTGCTAATTGTAATAGGGAATACTTGTGATACGCACTTGGTCTTATCCGAATGAGTGCTTCTGCATGCAATATTGCTTGTCCCCATACATAAGTTGGAAGTGTTGATCTCATGATCAACGATCTTGCAATCAATTGCAACCGTTTAATTAAGGATTCAACCAAACCATTTAGTGTGTGAACATGGGATATTGAGTGTTCAACATCAATTCCACTTGCCATACAATAATCATTGAAGGCTTGAGATGTGAACTCACCAACATTGTCTAGCCTAACTCTTTTAATAGGATAATCTGAGAACTGAGCTCTCAATTTGATTATCTGAGTTAGGAAACTTGCAAATGCCACATTGCGAGAAGATAATAGACATACATGTAACAATCTACTAGATGCATCAATTAATACCATATAATAATGGAATGGTCCACACGGCGGATGTATTGGTCCACACTGTGGATGTATTGGTCCACATATATCACCTTGAATTCTTTCAAGAAACTTTGGTGATTCTTTACCAATTTTGATTGGTGATGGCCTTATGATCAATTTGCCAAGAGAACATGCAACACACGTCATTTTATTCCCCTAATAAATCTCTTGGATTTTCAGTGAATGACCATGTGAGGTCTCAATGGTTTTTTGCATCGTCGATGTACCAAGATGACCGAGGCGGTCATGCCATAACGTGAAATCTTCGGGATTTCTTTTGATCACAAGATGTGATTCAATTGCATATATATATGTATGATGCAATCCAAATGAAAGTTTTGGAAAATTTTCCAATACAACCTTTTGTCCAGACTTCTCAAAAGTCATGTACATGTATTTCTTTTCATTCTCAGTTGCAGACTGAGTATCATAACCTTGAAGGCATATGTCTTTAAAACAACAAATTATTTTTAGAATTCGGAGAATATAAAACATTATCAATGGAAAACTTTGTTCCATTCGGCAACAAAAAAAATTTGCTTTTCCTACTACTTCAATCAAGTTTGTAGGACCCAATATTCTATTGACGACAACGTCTGTGGATTTTAACTCAGAGATATATTGTTTGTGTCCCAGAATAGTGTGCGTTGTTCCACTATCTGGAATACAAATTTCTCTAACCCTTTTCTTGCATAATGTTTCATCCTTAACTGTAATAAAGAAAATATTAATTAAAGGTAATGAAAATCATTTTATAAAAACAAAGTACAATAATTATACATTAAGATTGTTGTTGGAAAACATACATTATTTCACACACATCATAAAAGGTAATAATTATACATGGCTTTCTTTAGTGACTATTTACTAGTCCACTACAAGCATCTCAGTTATCATCCACGGGTGGCCTCGTCGAAATCGCTGCCAAAATCAGAAGCATCGATGTGCGTTGTTCCCTCGAAGCGTTCCAGTAGGTTAACTTCGTTTCCCTTTCTCTTTCCCTTTCCCTTGAGGGATTCCTTATATAGTTTACAAAGGTTGGAGGGAATTCGACATATATTGGAACAATGCCCTTTAGATCTACATCGGTAACATGTACTATCATGCTTTTGGGGATTGTTATTTTTTCCTTTGGATTTCTCCTCAGGTTGGACCCACTTGAAGGATCTCTTTTCTTGTGGGTTGTTAAATTTTCCACGTCCACGATATGATCGGCGACCACGACGACGACCTCGATAGAACGAGTTATCGCGCTCCGGTTTCATTTCAGCAGCATTTACTTCAGGTAATACTTTGCTACCGGTTGGGCGAGCGTTATGATTCTTTATGAGAAGCTTATTGTTCTTCTCTACAGTCACAAGTGCCACAATTAACTCGGAAAATCTTTTACGCCCACGATTCCTATATTGCTCTTGTAAGACATAATGATTCTTGTGGAATGTGAGGTAAGTCTTATTCAGCATTTCTGCTTCAGTGACTGGTTTGCCAATATATTCCAATTGGGCAACTATCTTCAACATAGCAGAATTATATGTTTCCACTTTCTTGAAATCCTGAAATCTCAGGTTCGTCCACTCATCAAGAGCATGAGGAATGGTTATCTCCCTGTGATAACCTTTCTTTCAAGGCTTTCCACAATTCAGAGGAGTCCTTCAGATGCGCATAATCATGCATCAAATTTTATCTAAATGTTTCTTGAGGAAAATGATCGCTTTAGCCTTTTCTTGAGGTGAGGACGCATTTATCTCCTTGATAGTGGTGGATAATTTATCTGACACTAGATGGAGCTCCACATCAGTGGTTCATGCAATATAATTGGCTTTGGTAATTTTTAGAGCCAGGAACTACAGTTTTTCAATATTTGTCATTTCTAAACAAAACAATAAAAGTTTTATTATGATTTTATTAATTTAAAACGACCAAAGTACATGAATAATAACAACGAAATAAAAAAGGTACAAAGTAATAATAAGCAAAAAGATATTCATACGGAATTCTTCGGGAGAAGATTCTCCAACGAAGAAACCGTAGATCGCCGAAAGAATTAAACCGAATGCAAAAACTAACATTAAACTAGACATTTTCATTGTCGAAAAACTTAAACGATTTATTTGTCGAACAACTTGAGAGAGATGAAAATGTAGGATGAGTTAAAAGAGTGAAAGATAAGTATATTTATAGATTGGAAAATACTGTTCCTGACACTTAAAATAGCCATTTGGGAAAGTGAAAATTTGAAAATTTTCTTTGTTACCGTTTGAAATCAATCGTAATTAGAAATAAATTACCCGATATAAAAATACGTTTTAGACGTAAATATATAGGTGATATTATCTTATTTTAACAGAATTTAATTTAATGACGAAATCAATAATAACAGTAAATAAATATGGGGCATAATTCGCTCACAATAATAACTGCAGTAATTAAAGTAAATAAATATGGAGCATAATTCGCTCACCAAATAACAGTAAATAAGAGTAAATAAATATGGAAGCATAATTATCTCACCATAACAACAATAAATAAAAGTAAATAAATATGAGGGCATAATTCGCCCATCATAACAACAGTAAATAAATATGATGGCTTAATTTGCCCATCATAACAACAATAAATAAAAGTAAATAAATAAGAGGGTTTAATACGCTCATCATAACAACTATAAATAGTAAACAAATATTAGGGTTTAATTCGCCAATCATAACGATAGTAAAAATAAATTAGGTGGGGTATTATGCACACCATGGTAACATGATTAAAGTAAAGCGATCGTGTTGATAACGTGTTATAATAAATACATTAAATAAATCGGGATTATACCCTTTTGAGAACGAAATAAAAGACGGGAAGTTGTCTCGTAAGAGTTTTCTCTGAAGTTTCGTATTGAAGTTGTGTGTTTTACAAATGAATTATAACATTGTATATATAATGGTGGAAAAGATAGAATTACTATGCATGCATAGTGACAGTGGACTCCACAAGAACTTATTACACGCGTTAATATATATCTTCGGTGAAGTGTTTCACTATTTCTTTCACTTTTAGGACAAAAGCAAATTTGTCTCAAAACATCAAACATGTTCATACATCACTCTCTCATTTCTTTCTTAGCTTCATTGTAAGTGGAGACTACAAGACCTGAGTCAATGGCCTAGTGGTCATCTGGCTTAAAAGGTGGTATGTAACCACTAAACTAAGAGTCTAAGATGACAAAAAAGTGAGTCTAGACTACATTCTCCAGAGTAGGGAGCTTCTTGCAGAGCTGCAAATACAACATAAGTTTTGTTTAGCTTATTAAACTGGTAAACATGAAATGAATTGTACAATAAATCATGTCATTGAGGAAGGAATATAGAGCTTTGCATAACGAATACAACGTCACAAACATAATATTTATGTGAAGATTTTTACAAATGGAAAGCTTTTCAAGTTGTGGGCAAGAGTTAAGATTCGAGTGATCAGTTACATTGCGTGTGCAGTGAGAGAGAACAGTAAAGTTGTTGCTCCATTGTCACCTATATCATGGAGAACCTTAAAACCACAAAGATAAGAGATTTGGTTATAAATGCCCTTAAAGGCGTAAAATTAGAGTATAAATAGCTTAGTTAGACCTCGTGACGTAGTTTGGAGTTCCACATGTTGTATGAAGAAGTCTTACACCACAGGCCACAACATATAAACATGTAATCTAATAAATATGGTGTAATTTTTTACAACAAAACCAGTAAGTTATTGGGGAAAATACTATAAATTAGTCATAGACAAAATATCGGAAACCTGTAAGTGTGGAGAATCTAGTAACAATACAATTTTGTCTTGAAACGCTAAGATCAAGCGATTAAACTCTTGTATTTATTAGTTGTATATTTGTACTCAAAAAACACTCCTACAAAGTTTTCCCTCAAGCCTAAGTCTACCCTTAGATTGATTCGAAAACCCAAGATTAACCATCAAATCTCTCTGATCAAACTCACTTAACCGTGATTCAATCAGATACGAGACTCCAAAAACACACGTGTGTGCACACTCACTCTTCTGTAGTTCCCTCCACGACTCAAACCTACCTTTAGATCGCCTAGAACATCTAAGACCAAGCAACACTCTCTCCATATCGATATAACCCAACCATGAATGATTAGAGACGAGCGACCCTACACTAACTGTCCAAACTTGTTCTTTCTACGAAGCTTGGAGGCACAAATCCTTCGGCAATTTCCACAAGAGTGTTAACCCTAGTTAACCCCTCTTCTGTCGAATATATACCCTAAAAACAAGAAATCTTCCTTAAATCTTCTTACAGGAAAATTTCTCAAAACCCACGATTTCCTTTTTCGAAAATCTCAGAATGAATATTCTCCAAATATTCATTCCACATCAGTAATTCTTTCGAGAGCTCGTTTCTTTTCGGATGCAGACATCGCAACATATTTATGTTTCTGAAAATCGCAGAATAGCAGATTTTCTTTTCTCACCACGCTTTCCTTTTCTGCGATTTCCTTGAATGAATCTTTTCCAAACCTTCATTCCAACTCAACCACTCTTCTAGAAGCTCGTTTCTCCTCTGATGTAAATTCCCCGAGGTCTTGTTTCCATCACTCGGCTGATTTGTATCTTCAATCTCCCTTTTTTAGCTTAGTTTGATACTCAAGCATCCAAAGTCTCCAAAGCATGTTTCATCTGAAACAGAGACACACACAAACACACATTGACACTAAAGATAGCTCCCCCATATTGTGTTACTCATCCTCTGTACTCACTTCTTCAGACTTTAGTGATAGAATTTGAGACATCTCCCCCTGCTTGAGTGCACAACTAAGTTGAAAACATCAACTTCACATAGAGGAGAACACTTTCCTGGTTGTAGCGCATCCTGAAGCACTTTGATTGCTTGTCGCATTGCTGCTCTCAGCTCATCTTCATGCTCTTGCTTCCCCTACCCTTAGGACCAGTATATGCCTTGTGCTGCTTCGTCTTTTCTAGATATAGCTTGACTGTTTCACAACAGTATAGTTGCACTTGAGATATCGTACTCAGAAGACCATCATCAACAATCAGCGCTTTCACCGACATTTTCCATAAACATGACATTGACTTCATAAGTCATCTTGTTCTAGTTTGAGCACCTACTTTTTAAGCAACCTCAAATCATTTCAACGAACCATAAGTGCACACTACTGATCTCGCACGATCAGACATTTAAAACTTTATCATATCACTCTTTTCTCTTTGTTTTTAAACTAACAATCAAAACATTTCACATGAGTGATTTAGTCAGAAAACTTAACCATCTTTTGCACACACAAACACTGAAATTTTAAGAGCTTTTTACCTCATTGATGTCTGTTGTTTGGCGATCATGTACAATACTCAGGACTTCTCCACACAAACGACTTCCCCTCAGTAATTACGAACATATTCAGACCTGGGTGATGTGTGTAGACTTTCACACTGTCATATTCATCCTGATTTACCACTTTCATCGAACCTTTTGTTCTATTTAATATAAGGCAGCTAGATATTTCTTTGGAAAGGGTATTACCACAACATCCTTTTGTTTTCGTTCCCTTTTTCTTTTTTTCTCCTATTTTTTTCTTTTTACACGCCTCTTGATTTCTGAGCATTTACGATCAACAAGAATTTCTATTTCCTTGATTATGTGCGGGGTGTATCAATAGCTTCACTTGACTTCTCGGCATACTGAATACGTTTTTGTCCCACACCTTCATTTCCACAGCTCTTTGACCTCCTTGATTTAAATGAGCTCGGATCCTCTTATCACAGTATCTCAAAATGGTATGACATGCATCTTTTTTCCACATCACACTACATGATCAAGTTTTTGAGATTTTTGAAAAGACTTTTATATTAACATACTTTGGGGTTCATTATCAAAGTCTTTTTCATGTCCCTGATCTGCACACCTCACAAGACATATTAGATTTAATACACACCGAATGCCTTTATGAGATTGACAAATTGGTTGAAATCCTATGGTTTAGTGAGCCTACATGGTCTATGACAGTCAGTTTCTTTTCAACCAACTCACGAATAAATGACAGATGTCCATGTATTTTGATCTAGAGTGTTGAAACTACAAGAAATTCCGACATTTCCGGCGGAAGATTCCGTCAGAAAACCGTCGGAAAGAGCTGTTTCCGACGGATTGTGACCGTTGGTTCTACGTCATCAGAAACACCCCGGCCGTCGGAGATCCGTCGGAATTTCCAACTGATTGTGACGGATGGATAGCCATCAGAAGTTCCGACTGATTGTGATGGATGGATAGCCGTCAGAAACCGAACCAACGACTTTCCGACGGGTTTTTGTTGTCGGAAAACCCAACGGTCATCATCGGTCAGAATTTCTGACGGATTCCAATGGCCACGTCCGTCGGAATTCCGTCAGACTTTCCGACGAATCCCAACAGCGCATTCCGTCGAAATTTCTAACGAATATTCGTCGGTAATTCAGTCGAAATTTCTGACCGGTATACCGACGTATAATCGTCGGTATTTCCGACAAATGTTTCCGACGGAATGGCCGTTGGAAATATGAATAATATAATAAAAAATAAATATTTAACTATTTTTCACAAAATTAAAATTCAAAATAAAAAGTTTTAAAGAATAAATTTAAAAGAAAATGTTTTTAAAATTAAACATTAAAACATAAAACTAGAAATAATTTAAAAAGCTTCAAATCCACCAGCTGCGGAGTCGGGGCCGTCGTCTGGACCTGGAAGTTTAAAAGAGTCGGGGCCGTTGTCTGGACCTAGAAGCTTCCGACGGATTTCCGACGGTATATATTCCATTCGATTCCGACGGATAAAATTCCGTAGGTAATTCCGACGGAATACCGACGGAATAGAATGGAATATATACCGTCGGAAATCCGTCAGAAGGTCCGTCGGAAATACCAACGGAAGATATTCCATCGGACTTTCGTCGGAAATTCCGACGGAATATAGCCGTTGAGGGTTTCTGACGGTTATCCGACGGATTTCGACGGGGAAAATAGCCGTTGCGTAACGGATATATTCCGTTGGAAATTCGTCGGAATTTCCGACGAAAGTCTGACGGAATATGTTCCNATTCGTCGGAATTTCCGACGAAAGTCTGACGGAATATGTTCCGTTGGGATTTCCGACGGACCTTCCGACGGATTTCCGACGGATTCCGACGGAATATAACCGTTGGACATTTCCGACGGATGTCCGACGGATTACTGACGGAATTATACAACGGTTAGTTTCCGTCGTAAATCCGTCGGAAAAGTCACTTCCAGCAACTATAAAAGCCA
>OVAU01001060.1:2369-15572 GCA_900406315.1 Biscutella laevigata subsp. laevigata
GAACAACATTGATTTAAAGTTATCTAATACCTCGTTTCTTGCTGTTAAAGCTTCTCTGCAAGCTGAGCTATACATATCCATAGTTTGTTTCAGTTCTAAACGAAGTCTTCTCATTTGAGCTTCAACATCATCCTGAAACAAGATACACATACTTCCATGGAATGTAGCAGAAAACATATCGGATCTAAGACTTTGATTCAAACTTATACCAAGCTCTGTGATGAATAGGAGTAAGAAGTTGTTCCACTTTCGTCAGAAACTGTAGAGGAACCATTAAGAAAACTCAAATCAGAAAACTTGATTCCTAATTTACGTGATCCAATGCTCTGCTCTGAGCTCGTAGACAATCTTGAGTTTCTGGCTGATTCTGGTAAATCGTAAGTGAAAGAAGATAGGTCTACACTTTGTCTCCCTGAGCTGAGGATTGAAAGGTCGGGAGAAGCACTGACGAATGAGTATTCGGAGTCTGAATCTGAGAAATCCCCAATTGACTTCATAAAACTTAAATGTGGATGTTTGGCAAACCCTGATCTATAACACAACATCGAAACCAAGACTCGTGAAAACTGTAAAAGCAATCACACAGCACACGATCATTAGTTTATCATCAGGATCATTACCTTATACCATCTGAATCAACTGGTCTTGGTGGTGCCATAGATGTGTTAGCTGTTGTAAACAAGAAGTTAGGAGTGAGTTTGATTTGCTTGAGACGATTGGAGACAACATTTCTTGTCAAGAATCAAAACTCTTACATGTTTTCTGTTTTCTCTCAGAAGCAATCTCTGCAGTTTCTTGACTGTCTAATTCGTTGAGAACTGATGGATGGTAAGGGGCAGGACGTGAGGCGCTTCGTACCGAAGAGATCTTTCCTTTATAAATTACATAAACGTTGCAGAAATCTGGAGCTGCCTTTGAAACACTTGTTGGTAAATCCGTTTTGAATCTTCTGTTTATGAAGAACCCTAATTTTTGGTTAAATCTTTTTTCGCACGCAATTAATCAATCGAAACCCTAATAAATTTTATTACCGCATAAAGCTACTCCGTGAAGGAGCACCAAGGACTAAATTCTCAATCGATGAAACTGTAACATATTCGACTATTGCTTTGACTTTGTCTACCTCTTCAAGCAAANCCGCACGCAATTAATCAATCAAAACCCTAATAAATTTTATTACCGCATAAAGTTACTCCGTGAAGGAGCACCAAGGACTAAATTCTCAATCGATGAAACTGTAACATATTCGACTATTGCTTTGACTTTGTCTACCTCTTCAAGCAAAACATCCTTCCATTTCATCTGCATAAATTCAAAAAAGATTTCTAACTTTGATTGATATAAGCAAAACATATTCCGATTTTCGATACTCTAAAATTCCACGGACGTTCTCGAGCTTCGAGCCACCATTGCGACCATTTTAAAGTATATCCCTCTCTCTCTGTCTCTCTATATCTATCTTCGATTTCCAATTTTGATTTTTTTTTTTTTGTAGTTTATCAATCTTTTATAAATTTTAACATTACTTAAATTTTTTTGTAGAAATCAATTTTATAAAGATTAACAAAATTTGTTTTGTTATGATTATAAACGCCCGCGAATAATTCATTTGTACACAATTGTTTACGGACACATAACGGCCCAATTAACAGNCCAAAAATCTAACACATTTGCTTATCTCTAGGGCTGTCGAGAGCCATCCACATCCAAATTATTTTGGGTAAAAAGCGGGTGAAACCCGCTTAGACAATGAAGCAGAAATAATTAGGTTAAAATTCTAAAACACAAAGAATTTCATATTTTTTTCTCAAACATATTCCGATTTTTGATACTCTAAAATTCCACGGACGTTCTCGAGCTTCGAGCCACCATTGCGACCATTTTAAAGTATATCCCTCTCTCTCTGTACACAATTGTTTACGGACACATAACGGCCCAATTAACAGCACTAATTACCTCTTTGCGTCTGCAGAAACAGTGGAAAGATAGAAAGAGATCTTTCGTTTGCTTATCCATTTGCTGTTTAACTAATGGTCCATCTTCAATCTCTGCATGCATCAGAAAGCCAAAACTTTAAATCAACTTCAACTTTCTGCAAGATTAATCATCGAGCAAAGAGAAGAATGTGTGTAATTAACCTGGAGAAGATTGAGATTTGGCAGCGACATGAATAAGAGAAAGAGTTTGGCCACGAGAAGCAATATTATCCATTGTCCATCTAAGAGCATTTTGACTACTTTTGTCTTTATCTATTGCAACAGCCACCGAACCAGTCTTTGTTCCTTTATTTGTTGTCTCTGCTTTCGGTAGCCACATTATATATTTTTCTTCTTCTTCTTTTTCATTTAAGAAAAGGTAAAATAGATCCAAGTAATTTTCAACTTTTTCTCAATAAATCTTGTATTTTGGTGGAAATCAACAAAAAA
Source organism: Biscutella laevigata subsp. laevigata (assembly GCA_900406315.1). NCBI lineage: Eukaryota > Viridiplantae > Streptophyta > Magnoliopsida > Brassicales > Brassicaceae > Biscutella > Biscutella laevigata. The sequence continues at coordinate 4,796 of OVAU01001060.1, forward strand.
TAAATAAAAGAAAAAATGATAGAAAGAAAATTAGATGTTGTAATGGGTTAAGAGACTTTTTTCTATTTTTATTATTGAATATTCGATGGATGTTATTTAAGTGTTATATTTTTAGNATAAATAAAAGAAAAAATGATAGAAAGAAAATTAGATGTTGTAATGGGTTAAGAGACTTTTTCTATTTTTATTATTGAATATTCGATGGATGTTATTTAAGTGTTATATTTTTAGGTGATAAATCTAACTTTGGAGTTATAAGCAACACAAACCACACAAATCAATTATTATCATTTTAGAAAATTATTTGAATATGTTGAAACTAGGTCAGTGTTAAACTAGTAATAACAAAAATGGCAGTGTCTGACGATATTTTCCGACAAATGACTGAAAGTGGTTGTTCATCAAGTAGCAAATGTGGCATTGTTCCTTTTGATTCACGATTCCGGTATATATTTCTTCCAGAACAAGGCAATAACACAGCAACGATGTGCTGAAAGGACTAACTGTTCCGTTACTAAGGTCAATGGCTATATAGGTGATACAGTCTAATGGATATAGATATGCTAAACGAAGTAAGAAGACAAATGCATTCTCTCAAGGGTTTAATAACTATCACCGGCACTAGACAATGCTGAATGTTATGAGTTCTGATTGAAACAAAATAAGAAGGGAGAGATGAAACAAACTTGGTTCTAATTAGGCATTGATGGATGAAATGTCTACTTTCCGAGATGCTTGGACCACGTTCTTGTTTCCAGGGAAAGACTCACGGGAGACATCCACAAGTGCTTTGAAGCTGTAAGGTTCGTGCATAGATAACTCAGAGAGAACTTTCCTGTTCAGCTGGATATTCTCCTTCATCAATCCGTGGATGAAGTTCCCATAGTTCACCTACAAAACAAATGCGTTACAAAGCTGAAACCATTTGTTGAATTGATCATGGTTTCAGTAAAATCGAAAACATTGACAGGCATTGTAACATTCCACAATTGATTGAAGCTACAGCAGAAAATAATCTGAAATGCTCTTAATCTCAGATCCCAAAGGCTTTGATCATGAATCAAGGCATCTCGTAGTGACGGGAATCAAAATTCAGATCATAGAATGTGGGGGGGGNGTTCGAAAACATTGACAGGCATTGTAACATTCCACAATTGATTGAAGCTACTGCAGAAAATAATCTGAAATGCTCTTAATCCCAGATCCCAAAGGCTTTGATCATGAATCAAGGCATCTCGCAGTGACGGGAATCAAAATTCAGATCATCGAATGTGGGGGGGGGGGGGGGGGGGAAAAAAAANGATGCAAAGAAAACGTACTCCGTGTTGACGAGAACCAGCGTTGATTCGTTCGATCCAGAGACCTCTCATCTCACGTTTCTTGTTGCGTCGGTCTCTGTAAGAGTATTGAAGAGCTTTCTCCACTCTTTCCCTCGCAATCCTTATGCAATTCTTCGCTCTTCCCCTGAAACCTTTTGCTAGCTTGAATATCTCCTTCTTGTTCATTTTTCTCTTCTCTATATTTCCTTTCCTTCACTTTGCTGTAACTCCTCCTCCACCTTTCGTCTGCTAGCGCCGCCTTTCTGGTTGCCCTTCAGCTTCAATTCCGGGTCGAGCAAAGTCGGGTCGGGTCATAAATCCATTCTCCATCTAATAGGCCTCATACCATAAACTGGACAAAGCACAATACCCATTAACGCCCAACAGAACACACGTGCGGCGACTTCATGAAAAAGGTCGACACGTGTCGTAAGCTTTATTTTCCCGGGAAACAAAAATATTTATAATTTTTCAGTTTATATGCATATGATCAGTTATTAAGTTAGAGCTAATTAACCATAGCATTTGACTAGAAAACCACACAATATTAGATTATGCTGCAGGTCCTGATAACGTATTACATCATTAAGCCAAAACCTAATTTGTTAAACGATACTCCCTCCGTTTCAGAATAAAAGATGTTTAAGCCAAATTTTTTTGTTTTAATTTAAAAGATGTTTTGAGTTTCCAATGCAAAATTAATTATGTTTTTAAAGTTTTTAAAATTTTTAATTATTTATTTTATGCAGATTGATTTTTGATTGGTTGATTGATGGTTAGATAAGTTATTAATGTAGTTTTATTTTTGAAAACATAATAAAATTAAAGATTTATTAATCTATGTGTCAAAACCTTAAACATCTTTTATTTTGAAACGGAGGGAGTATGAAAGAGTTAATCCATTTCGAATCGAACTCACAGCATTTGATCAATACCATCTTAAGGGACGATTCTATATCGGAGTTCTATGATATCCTATCGGAAGTTGCTCAGGGCTCTCTTTGAATTTGTTATGTTTTAAGTTTATCGGATTGCTATGTATTGACTGACAATCTAGAGAAACAAGTTTTAGACTTGTTCACTAGAGACCTTAAATATGAATGAATCACTTCTCGAACAAAAAGAATAAATCAAAGAATCACCAACCACATAATGTCCCATCAAGCTAGCATCTATGAAGATTCTTCCGCTTCACTGCCACTTAAGCTGAGAAACTCTTCAAATCACTCAAGAGCTTGTTCCCCAAAACAATCGTCATCCATCATTCGCGACTGTTAAATACGAATCCATCTAAATTAAACCGTTAGCTTGTATTATTCACTTCTTCGTCTTCTTTTTCATCGAGTGTAAACTTCTTATACCTTCTTAGCCTTCGGAAGAAGATAAGATTTCCACTTCTAACTAGATCCTAAATGAAAAAGGTATCTACAAATTGATCAAGCGACTTCTGCAGCTCTCTGTCTCATCATCTCCATGACAGCTGCTCTGCGCCGTGAATCTGATTGCTGTTGTAATCTTCTCAGATATTCCTTTAGGTCCCTGAATAGAGAGATACAAAATGATCAATACAGATCATTAGTTTTAAAAATGTTAGACAGGGACAGAAGTTAAAGAGATTACCCGCATCGAGGTACATCACACTTGGATTGCTTGCAGGTCCGGGAGTGGAGTTGCAAGAGAGACCACAATCTTATGCAAAGACCACAACCTCCTGGAGCACGTACTTTGCAACGAATACAATGTCGGATTAGCCCCTTCACTTTCCGGCAATTGGGATATTGACATTGCGGAGAACGGCATTGCGAAAAATGCACCAGTACATCGAGCATTTTCCTTTGCTGCATATTTTAAATAAACGAAAACTTTATCGTTTCAGAGACGTTTAGGATCTAAATGACATACAGAGATCTCTTCCTAACTAAGGCCATCCATTTTCTCAAATCAGAAGAAGTCCAAAGCTAAAGAAGAAAAGGCTCTTTTTCAAGAGGATCTACTATAAACAATAACCAAAAAACGAATATTTCAAATACCTGCAAGACCCGCAATTGCCTAGCTTCTTTGTTCTGATCATTTTGATCAGCCAGTGATGGATGTTTTGTAAATTTGTGAGGGTGATTAATACGACCCTCTTTACTGTAACAAGCATTGCACATATCATAGTCTGGGCAAACTTCACAGCGCCAGCCTTGACCACTTTCGATATCGAGTTGGCATGAATTACATGTTGTCACAAAGGCAGGAGCAGTTGGATTGTGCAGATGATATAGCACCATCATGGAAGAATGTTTTGCCCGTCTCAATGTATCATACTGAAAATGGTTCCCTTGACAAAGACTCAGGAATGCTTGCCTTGTATCGAAAAATTCACTTTCAAGTATCTCGTCTTGGTCCTTTGTATCCGCAGGAATATCAGCGATCACAACCTACGATATCAAACACACCATCTTGTGAGATACAATAAAATACAGAAACGTATGAGACCAAATGACAGAGCCTCTTCTCAAATCCTGACACAAAACAAGCTAATGCAACTTACAGGATACAGTTTATGTTTATCCTCGTGATTAATAGGATGCCTTTCTTTGTCTTCTCGTTTCTGTTCAGCCTCATAACACCTGACATGTAGAACAATGTTTTAGAGATTGCAGCTCTCTATCAGTAATAAGCGCACGTAGGTATAACAATAAGTCTCTTCCAAGAAGTTAATCACCACAGCTTCCAAGTTATACAACCAAGTCACAGAAACAAAAGTGTGGGAAAGAGTTAGACAAAAATAGCTACCAGAAAAGAGGATAATTCTTACCCATCACATAACTGGAAATCTTTACATTGGTTGCAGACCCAACGATTTCCAGTTACCATCAGGGTACAGCAATGTGTGCAACAATGCTGCAAGTGAACCATGATAAAATCCTCCTTCAATGGGCGAATGATCTCACCAAGCTAAAAACATACAGAAATAACATTAACAAGGAAAAACACAAAACTAAACAAAAGAACCAAATTAACAGGAAAGGAAAGGTGCTGAGAAAGAAAGGATTACTTTATTCATTAGCAGCAGATCTTTGGACGCATTCCCAGAGAAATCAGACAGGCCAGAAGCTCTCAGAGCCCTTTTTGTGATGGGTTTCTTGAGTATACCTTTCTTATTTCCCTTTCTACCGTCATCTTCTTGACTTATTTGGTATATGATATCCTCTGCTGCACCTGGCCAGTAGTCACCATCGAAATAAGGGAGCCTAGCTGCTGTAACCTTAGCTCTACGTTCACCAGTTTGCAAGAAAAAATGGTCATATAGATTGGTCGTCTCCACTACAATCCCTTCCTTTGCAGCTTTTCTCAACATTACTAAGTACCTGTGTATAACAAGAGCAATTGAACGATGCAAGGGATTTTCATGCGAAAATATATAAAGAAAAACGCAATTGGACTAACCACTCCCGTAGCTTATCAGATTTTGGCGTTTTTTGAATTTCTGGATGACAATATAGGATATAGTCCTCCCCCTTCAGTGGTGGACAAGCCCATATGTAGCAGCTCGTGAAACCACGCAATTTACAATATTCCAGGTAACCAATCTGAAAAAAGCATCAATGTATACCCTTGATCATCCATGCAACGTAGAAGACTACACAAATCTTATATGACCAGAACTTACAAGAATTTCGTGGTAAACAAAAGTACGTAGACCCTCTCCATTAGCAGATCTAATCTCAGGTCTAAAGTACTTCACAGAATCCAAATAAGAGAGGTAAACACGGCGTTGATTAGGAAATGAACATTCGGATCCATATTCTTGGACATACATCCCAAACAAGCATACTTCTACACCTTCGATCTTCTGGAACAAGAGAACAACCTGATAAAATAAAGTGTGGAGAGTAGAAATTTATTATTTGAAGAGAGGAATTCTGAAAATGTGCACATGAAGCAAATACAACTATGATGTGCGTCAATCATTCTTACCTTGGACTTGTATGGAAATTCGGTTGGGAAATTATCCTCCCGAAAAATTTCAAAAAATCTAGATTTGACTTCCAGCTTTTTGTCAACGGATGAAACAACTCTAACCACTAGGGATTCAGCAGCGGTGATCTGTCAAAGCCAGCAAAATAGCAAAACAATGAGTGACCAACCAGTAAGCTTCAATCTATTGTTTCCAGTGAGGAAGCACTTCAGCAAACTATTATAAGATAGGACTCAAAGATGCAAAATCACATGAGACATTAAACCTTGCACAAGTCCACCGCCAGATTACCTCATCATAACTTTTTTCTTGAACCCTGGATCTCTCTGTCCTGTCCTGCTTCAACCTTTTAAGCAGCCGCTGCTCTAAATGGTCACTGAGAATCGTTCTTGGCAGGTCTTTTGCTCCTAGAACAGCACTTTGAGGTAAAGGCTTTCTCTCATTTTGCTCCACCTCGTTTATATAGCAATTTGGGCAGGTGTACTCAGCTTGCCCACCTTCATTCCTCCGCCCATTAAATAGCGCACAAATCTGATGCTGCCAAACCTCACATTTATCACACTGGACCCACTGCAAAAAACAAATGGAGCACAATTGACAAACTAAGAAAAACCTACAAACGGGAAGCAAATGACAATAAAACTCTACTGAGTAGTCTTACTGATTCTTCAGTCTCTTCATTGTTTTTCTTTTTCTCGAGTCTTGCCTTTGGTATTGAAGTCCCATCAGCGCGTATAGTGTCTCCTCGGGATTCATTATAACAGGGAATACAAAAGTAATGACGAGTTTCACCACTTCCACCTGTGTAGTACATCGCATTTCTCTTGATACGAGCACCACAAGGAGTACAGTAAATGGGTGGTGGTTCGAAAGTAAGCTTCTCCACTGCACATAACTGGCAAGAATTCTCGCTCATCGAATTTTCCATTGCTTGATTCTTTTCTGCTTTGGCCTTACTCTGCAGACACATGGATGACAAGATCGATCACATACTTTGAGATAATGTGGACTAAACTATAAAAAAGGAGAAATTAAATTGTGCCTAAGATAGCAAGAGATCCATCTTTGACATGTAACAACGGTAAAACTAAACCGATAGAGAATAAATAAAAAGATAAATATCAATAGAACTTAATTTTTTGTAAACTTTTAGTAATTAAAATTGCAAACCTGGCCAACCCACTGACGAAGACCACGAACATGTTCTCTCACTTGTTCGGGAGAAAAGAATTCAGTTAAAGAAACACCATTTATCTTTGATTTTCCAGATTTGGATGCAACACCAGGAGACTCCACCGGATCTTCTTTCTTTGGTGGTTCAGGCTCTTTCTCCACTTTTATGTTTTCTTTCTTTGGCAAGTCACAAGATAAATCATGTTTACCTGGTTCACTGACAGGCATATGCTTGGGAACATCATCAACAGCTTCACTTTTCATCTCTTTTATGCCAAATCCTGCTTGAAGAGAGATGTCAGGAATTTCCGCTTTCACTTCCAAGGCCCCTGTCTTCAATTGTGGTGCATGTGCATCGCTATGCCAATGATCCTTCCTTTTAGCATCCTGAAATAATCCTGTCTCTGTTACGGAACCAATGGAGCTTTTACAACTTTCAGTTTCAGGGACCCCTCGTTGAAAAGACTGCTCTACCTTCAACCGCTTTAATGAAGGTTGCAAATTATCTAAAGTGCTAGCACAATGAGGGGCACCGGAAACAGCTCCAGCAGTAGCACGTAATGAATCATTTGATACTACAGATCTGTTCACTAAGCTTACTGCACTGCTTTTTAAGCGGGTGTGTGCGTTAGCTTTTTGCTGAATAAAATTCTTCACTGGCACACAGAGAGGGCATCGAGACTGCTTGCAATTTTTGTTGTGATTAACCAATGTCTTTGAGTGACGACAACGAGGATACAAACACTGAGGTTCAACACAAGTTTCCAAGTGAATCAGTAGTTTCTGAACAGTAGCACAATTTCGATCTGGGCACTTCCCTCCCGCTGGTTTGCAGTTCCGTGCATGATGAAGAAAAACGAGCCACCTCTGTTGATTTCGGCACTTGCGATCATGATTTATGTTTTTATATCCACATGTGGTACCGGTAGAATTTTGCAGGTTATGGGATTCAGATATAGTAGAAGCACGACTTTGACCAATAATAGATGCTTCAATCAAATTATTAGGTTGAGCTGCATCCATTCCGATAATTCTTTGGCGAAAATCCTCCTGAACGTGCTTTTCACTTGACGTACCATTAGAAATTTGAGTGTTTTCCTGAGACTGGGAATGCCCCTGACCACGTGTGTTGGATTCAGATTTTACTGCAACAGCAAGATTGCTTAGACTGTTGATAGAATCAGAACCTAGATTCAGCGGGTGCAGCACCTGCTGACTCTGTTGGCTATTTTGAGGAAGTGATGTGCATATATCCATCTGACTTGTGACTGAGAGAAGCTGAGCATCTGCATGGCAGTTTTCTCCAAAGTTCTGATATTGATTCTGGAACTGAGAAAGCTGGAACTGTTCGGGTGCTTGGGACTGCATAGTCTGACTATGATTCTCCAGTTCAGCTATGTCAGTAGCCATATGACCTTTCCCCAAACCATCATTGCTTATTAATCTATGTTGTTGTAGGGTCTGCTGCTTCAATTTCCTTTGATGGAAATGTTGCTGCTGCTGCTGAATCTGATCTGGTTGTTGAAATCGATTAGGCTGTTGCTGTCGATGGGACTGCAGATAATGTAGAGAAAGAAGATTGAAAGTCCGAATACTCAAAGTGATAAGTATTTAATTGGTCTGCATTGTTGCATGCAAAGTGAAATTGACTGATTTCTCACCAGAGAAGAGTTAACTCTGGAGCCAGACTGGAAATTTGCTGTATTGATATTATGAGGCTTTGTCAACGTGCCTACCGATGTTATAACGTCACAGGAACTTCCAGATCCAAAGGACTCATGATTTGTTGTACTAACTTCCCCTGAAATATGAAACATGCATTCGATATTCTGATTGGTTTGTCTATTCATCAACAACCCTAAACCACAAGGAATAAGCATACATATGAATAAGATAACAAGGACAGAAATAAGAGAAAGAGAAGTTACCCTGTCTTCTGGACGGCGTGCAGTTATCAATACCCTGCTGTAAACTATTTGAAGCATTGATGTAAGATGAACGTGAGTCTACATATTTTNCAGGACAGAAATAAGAGAAAGAGAAGTTACCCTGTCTTCTGGACGGCGTGCAGTTATCAATACCCTGCTGTAAACTTTTTGAAGCATTGATGTAAGATGAACGTGAGTCTACATATTTTTCGTTCCCACCAACACCACAATTTGCAGAGCTATAGGCCACACAGGACGACTTTGGATGCATGTTGGGTCGAAGGCCAGCAGCCATTTGGTTGGACAACATGTGATTATTTTGACCACCTGGATGTTGCCTTTGTTGCTGCTGCTGAGACTGAGGTACCATCGTGGGCTCAGCTGAAAATCCACCACTATTGTTATTAGTCCCACTGTTAACGAACCCAGGTGTAGGAATCATCAGGCCAGAACTTCTTTGAGAACCCATGGATGCCATGTTCCCTACAGAATCAACAGAAGAAATTCTCGATGAATGCTGGTATCCATTAGGCATTTTACCTGCAAACAAGATTAAGGTGTCATAGAAATATGAGATGAAATCCAAGAATAGTATCTAGGATCACTTTAATAAAGAACCTCCATGCACGCCACCAGCAGTTAGAATGGTTCCAGTGTTCAAGCCAGTGATGTTGTTGTTTCCAACTATTGGAGCATCGGTAGAGGATGTAACTATCAAATCAGGATTGCCTCCAGTGTGTGATAATCCTGGAGTAGGTATTGTTCCAACTGAAGAAGAATTAGCATGTCGCTGATTGTAGTTATTCATATGTCTGCCTTTCATTATGTTTGTAATCCGATATTCAAGGGTTGACCGGTTCACGTAATCCTCCTTTAGTACATGTTGGAAAGTGTCACAAATGAAAAGAAATATTATAAGTGAGGGCATGAGTCAACATATTGGATCTAGAGGCAATGTCAAAAGCATCAGCCAATCTTGTTGGAATTCTTCAATAAACCAAATTGTAAATGCGAATTACTAATCATGAACGTTTCCTTTAGAAACAGAATTATGTCGAGATACCTTTGAGCTAGCCATCTGAAACAGCCCATCATCTAACCATCTAGCAATATGCATACACCTTGCCTTTGATGCAGCATCAGCTGGAGATGGTTGCCGTTGCTGTAACATGTTAAAGCTGGAAAGAGTAGAAGATCAAGAAGGGTCAGTTAGAAATCCATAATACAGCAGCAAATAACAGACAACCAGTGCAAGATAATTTAAACAAAACCAAATGCTATCATGGGAAGGCAAATATCGTAGCTGAAAAACTGAAGACTTACACAAGGGTTTGCATGTACCGTCGAAGTTTCAACATATCACGGTCCATGGGACCAGTGATGTTACGTGAAGTCCCTACACCAGAACCAGCCGCAGTACCAGCGGAAGCAACACCAGTACCACCAACCAAATTCTGCATTTGAGAGTTTCCGTTATTCTGTGGCATTGTCCCTTGGTTTGGAACCTGGCCAGATAGTTGTCCCGACATGTGAGCCTGAACATTCATGTTATCTCCTAAATCTACGTCGTCTTGTCCTAATTTTTCTTGCAACTACTACTAACAGACAATGCATAACTGGTCTGTCCTCGAGAAGTCAGAAGACTGAAAGCTCATCTCCTACTCTGCTCCTAATTATTTCTTGTATGACCTCAGTGTATCAGCTCTCACTGTGGAGTGTCCTGCAAAACAATATCCCATTCTCATAAAACTGAACTCATATAATTTGATCTCCTTTAAGTTGAACTAGAATCATAAACTATGATCAAGGCAACTAAGCACAGTATCAAAACCAAACAGAACTAGATGAATTTACGAAAGGAGACAACCAGAGACGCAAGAAGAAAGCAACCCAAGTGTATCCAGAAAAATATGAACTCGTTAAAAGACAGCCCAAGATTTAAAAAAGAATTTTTTTTAAAAAACCTATAACTCAATCCAACCTTGAAACTGATACACAAAGAAGCAAACTTGAGCCGCAAAGAACAGAACCCAGAAAAAAAATCTCCCTGACAAGTGCACGGAATCAAACCCTGACTAGAAATCAAATTTAGATGATCGAATCTCCAAACGCAGTAGAACGGAGCAATAAGGTCGCTGAATAGCCAATGTCGTACGAGTGAACTCACACAAGCCAGGAAGAAATCTTTGCACGAGAGAAAAATTAGGATCAAACCCACCAAGTAGAAATATCCCAGAAAGAGATTCCAGAATCTATAAAACGAAGAGAAGAAGAAACTCGAGTTATCCACAAATTCCGAATCGCTTTGTTTTCCCGGGGTCGGAGTTCTTGGGAGAGGGGTTTTAATAAATTTGGGGGTTTTTGATAATTTGGAGATTTTCCTTTTTTAA
>OVAU01001061.1:3866-16383 GCA_900406315.1 Biscutella laevigata subsp. laevigata
CCAAAAGACCAAAACTATATCTTCATCAAATAGTAAAATGTCAAAAGAAAATGTTTTGGTTGATATATGATATTGTAATCTACTTCGATAAATTTTAGATATGGAAATTTCAATTAATTTTGAGGAGTTACAAACAAAGTTGCCCCGAATATTACAGGGTCATAGAGTCATAAGCTAACATCGGTCAACCCATTAAAAAAAATGAAAAAGGTAAAAAAATAATAAAAAGGTGAAAATTTGCTTAGAGATGCCATCGAACCGAGAGAAGGGAAGGATGATATTATTCAAATGTTTAATATATTTTGTTAAATCGAAGGTTGATTTTTTATTTATTATTAAACAAGGTCCCAAACATCAGTTTGAGTTATTTGGCCTTTCGGCCAAACATAGATGCGTAAATGAGTCATAAGCAGAAGTTCATATACACGTGATTGTTTAGAACCATGTATCGCAGTTTCACGTAGTAGGTATATCAAACTTTTTACGTCTGTTATCTATTTCCTTACTATCCAACCACAAGATCTTGGATATAACCGGTTATGTTTATATATTGATGTGTATATGACAGAAGATTGAGAAGTGTTATACACGTTTAAAAGAGTGAATATGTGTTTCGATTTGGTAGATCTTCAGCAACCCAACGAATTGATGGTATCCGTATATTTCTTATCGGTTATCAATCATGAGTGGTCGTGGTCTATTTATATCTCGACAAAATCGTACCGGCTTTATTATTGTCTAATTCTTTTTTCCAATTTCTTGGATATTTTTTTGTTAGCAATTTTTTCTTTGACAGATCAAATACGTAGGACATGTGGAGGAGAGAGTACACTTGAAAATTTATCTGTATAAAAGTTTTTTCAAAAAACATATATAATCTAATTAACAAATATTGTAAACTAGTAAACTAATGTTGCAAAAATATTTCTGGTGGATATGTAATGATTCAATGGCATGCATGCACGTACGAAGTCATGTGCTAATCCCAACAATGGCAACCACTAAATATACCAATTTTTATTTTCAAAAGCTTAATTACAATTTAATTAGCAGCTCTTAATGATATGTACTGATCCCTACATTTCGTAAACATAATTTTTGTGGAGAAGTTTTCTTTTTGTTTTATCGAATATTTTGATTAGTCTTTTTGCGTAAAACTATCATAACTGGACAAGAATTCCTCTTGAATACTATATGTACTCCTTACAGAGCCGGTCATGAATTCAATGAGCCAAATAATCGTTTGCGACAAATTTTAAAAATGTCTAATTTTATGACCCTAAAATATTTTTAGAGTTTCAAGATCGACTCTCACTCTATATAATATATATTTGATAAATACTATCACATAAACCTCTCTCTTTTAATTTAGTTGTCGTTCTTGAACAATCGTAACTAGATTTTAATAATTCCAGATCGAGAAAATAATAACCAACGATCAAGAAAATGAAAACTAGTATTGTCGGTTCGAATTTATATAATACTTAAAACATATATCAAATAGTTTATTTAAAATTGATATATTTTAACAGTTTATAAAAATGTATAAAATATTTATTTTACAAGTTTTATCTCATGATCGACCTGAATACAAGTTAGTTTGTAACAAAAAAATAGAACATAAAATATTCATTTTTTCGGTAAAAGGGGAATATTTATACCATTTTTTTTAATTTTTGACAGAAATTACAGAGATAACTAAGAGGAAAAAGAGACTGAAAATGCAGAAAAAATAAACCTAAACAAATCTGAAGCCCAACTCCAAAAAGCTCAAAAACAAAAATCTAAAGCTCTAAATCTAAAGCCCAACAGAGGTCCAAACGAAAAACCCAAACCCTAACTAAGGTCCAAGCTAGCTCGGAAACCCTAGACGCCGCCGCACATCAAGATCTGCCGCCAACNAAACCAAAGCCGGCGCATAACAACTTCTGTTGAAGAAGAGCTCTTGTTTTCCGCCTCGCGAATAAGACCCCTTCGAGCGAGAGGCAAAAAGAAGCAACTTACCGCAAGCCAGAAACCGCCGCCGGGAGAGAGAGAGCTTCAAAAGCCGAGCTATACTGGGCACCATCTACCGCCGGACACAGAGAGAAAATATTCATTTTCACATGAAACTAAAAATTAATAGATAAGATATTATATTATATATTATAGTCATGATTAATATTAAATAATTACTACCAAGTACAAGTCTTAATCCTTAGAATATCTGCAACGGCAGATCTTAATATTGAAGTTTTAAATAATATTTTATTATTATTATATGAATCACGAGAGAGAGAAAATGAAAGAGAGAAAAACTGAGAAAGAAAAAAATTGTGAGCAAATAAGGGAAAGACACATAGCAAAAGAAATTCTGAAACCGATTCAAAAATTTCTAGTTTAAGAATCGGATCTGTTATTTTATTTATTTAATGATTTTTTTTTGTCCTAAGAACCCTCGTAATCTACCGTTGGAACTGCTCTTATGGTTTATTCATTCACGTGGTTCCTCTGCATCCTTCCAAAATACTTTAAAGCCACAAAACTGCAACACTTTATATTTTGGAGTTTATACATTTGATTTTCATATAGAATCCATCTTGTGTAGTCACTAGATTTAAAAGATCATCAAAAGGATTTTTAAAAAAATAATAGAACTATCAAAGTCAAAATCAAAGAACAGACNTATTTTGGAGTTTATACATTTGATTTTCATATAGAATCCATCTTGTGTAGTCACTAGATTTAAAAGATCATCAAAAGGATTTTTTAAAAAATAATAGAACTATCAAAGTCAAAATCAAAGAACAGACTCTGTTTTTATTTTCAATAGCAAGAATTCAGAAATTTTGATGGACCAGTCTAATCTTTATGTCATATCATTAGCTCTTGTCTTGACCTTATAATTGTAGTATTTGGATCGAATAGACAAAGTTTAAATTATTTTGTTGGTAAATAAATGTAAATAGTCCTCTCTCTATCAAATATTTTTTGCTTTATGTTTGTAATCATCCCAAACAACATTTNGTGACCTTATAATTGTAGTATTTGGATCGAATAGACAAAATTTAAATTATTTTGTTGGTAAATAAATGTAAATAGTCCTCTCTCTATCAGATATTTTTTGCTTTATGTTTGTAATCATCCCAAACAACATTTCATCCAATGAGATTATCCAAAAAAATATATGCAATTATTAGAATATATAAGTAAATACTATAAGTAAATCTATAGGAGTAATGTGGAAAGATACTTGACTTGACTCAAAGGTACACTTGATCAAATAAATTTTTTAAAATTTCAATTTCTTAAACTACATTTGCTCATTTTNGCATAAGTAAATCTATAGGAGTAATGTGGAAAGATACTTGACTTGACTCAAAGGTACACTTGATCAAATAATTTTTTTAAAATTTCAATTTCTTAAACTACATTTGCTCATTTTAACATCACGTGCCACATGATTTTCGATCTTTTTTTTTTTTAGAAATTCAATTTTTTTTTTTATATTAAAGGTACTTATATTAAAAAAGAAGCATACAATGAGATATGAGGCAATCACGCTACACAGACGTAGGGATGCCAGTACGAAACGCGAGACGGAACAGAAGGTTTTAACAAAATAAGGACCGAACCGGTAAGCTAATGTTGAAAAAACCTAAACCAAGAAGCCAAAAAAAGAGGTTCCTAGAGGTGAGGGCGGAGACGACTTATCAAGTCCCAAAAGCTTGAATCGAAGTTGCGCTCTAAGATCACGTGCTAGCGCTCGAACCGGTCTACTAGAGCCGCCATGTAACCTGGAATTACGCTCCTTCCATATTTCGTAAACGATTGCCTGTAACATCAATGAGCAAATATCATTAACTTTACTACATGATGAGGCTCTCCTGACCCAGAGAACCAAGTCTTGGAAGTCTGGCGGAGGAGATAGTCCTGCGGTTGTGAAGAAGGAATCCCACAGTGCAGCAGAGTATGGACATTGAAGGAAAAGATGAGCCTGACTTTCAGCACCAGAGTCACAGAGAAGGCATGATGAAGGAACAATTAAACCCCAAAGGAGTAAGCGATCTCGCGTTGGCATACGACCGCGTAAGAGGACCCAAAGATGAAAGGAATGCTTTGGGATTCGATTTGAAAACCAGACCGCGGAACTCCACCTAACTGTCGGACGCTGATCATCGAGATCAGTCCAAGTATCGGATGCAGAAAAGGGACCGGGAATAGCGTTTTGAGAGGTCTTCCAAAGAAATTGATCTTGGCTCTCAATGGATAAAGTTGGTAGCGTAGGGAGGCATGCACGGAGCAGGCAGCAAATGGGATGACGTCTAGCCGGAGATCGCCACCCAAGTACCTCAAATGCCTCTGCAACCGTTGCTGACTTAGGGATGCCTATAATGCGTGGTCCATTGGGGCCAGAGATGGAGAGCAAGTTGCCCAATGAAGCCCAATCATCGTGCCAAAAGGATGTAGAGAGGCCATTACCAAGCTTAGCTACTAGGAATGAACGAGCAGTGACTCTTTCCTTTAGAATATTACGCCAAATCCAACTCCCTTCGGAAGACCCTCTTAGTTCCCAGAAGCTCTGATTCCTGATGAGATTGGTCTTGACCCAAGAGACCCAAAGTGATCCGGATTTAGTGAACAGCAACCATATAAGTTTCAAAGTAAAAATTCTGTTCCAAGGTGCCAGCCGCTTCAAACCTAAGCCACCGTTTTCTTTAGGTGAACAAACAGAATCCCATGATACCTTAGTACCACCTGAAGTAGACTGGAGAGAGCCAGACCATAAATATGTGTTGCACATCCTCTCAATAGCCCGAATACAGCCTGAAGGTAATGGGAAAACAGTTAACCAAAAATTCACGAGACCGTATAATACGGACTGTATCAATTGTAATCTCCCAGCAAACGACAGTTTTTTAACCAGCCAAGAATTAAGACGCCCTCTGACTTTATCAATCAAAGGTTGATAATCTGTAGGCTTCATCTTATAAGGCAGAAGAGGAAGCCCCAAATATCTAACAGGTAGAGAGCCTTGAGTAACACCTAGCCGATTAGATAAATCAATAACCCTCTGCGGGTTGTTACCATCTAAGAACAACCGAGTTTTCTGAATGTTGAGGCGAAGACCAGATCCTGTATAAAACCGATCCAAGACTGAGAAGATAGCCAATAGCGAAGACTCCTGTCCATAAAAAAAAACAAGCAGATCATCCGCAAAGCTCAAATGAGTCACAAGGGGAGCTAATCCTAGCGGGTGACAACCAAACAGACGTTGTGTAGCGGCACGGTCTAACTCCTTTGAGAGAATGTCTATTGCAAGGACGAAGAGAGCTGAAGACATGGGATCTCCTTGCCTCAGACCTTTCTTGCCTGCAAAAAACCCATTAAGCTCACCATTGAGGGAAATAGAAAAATGGGAGGTAGAAACACATTCCTCGATCCACTTAATAAAAGGCATTGGAAGGTCAAAAGCTCGAAGAACATTGAAGAGAAATCCCCAAACAACATTATCATAAGCTTTCACTAAGTCGACTTGAAGGCAGCCTCTGGAAATGGGTCCATCTTTATGAAAGTCCACAACAAGTTCCGACGCCAACAATACGTTTTCACAGAGCAATCTTCCACCAACAAACCCAGATTGATTACCTTGAACTGCATCCGACAGAAACCACTTTAATCTATAAGCCAAAATGTGAGAGATGACCTTATAAATGGTATTGCAACAGGAGATCGGGCGAAACTCTGAAAGTGTATCAGCACCAGTGCGTTTAGGAATCAAAGCAATGACTGTAGCATTAACTCGTCGATGCATCTTAGACGATGTGAAGAATTCTTGAACGGCAACTATAAAATCATAGCCGACGATGTCCCAGGAGGTGGTAAAGAACTCTGCAGAAAATCCATCTGGACCTGGGGCTTTCTCCTTCGGCAGCGCAAATAAGGCTGTTTTGATCTCCATTAAAGTCGGTATAGACACAAGCTTAGCAGGAAGTTCCTCAGAACAGCGAAAGCTGGTGAGGTTTTTGATACTATCTACTGAATAAGGAGTAACAATCGGATTTGATGTACCTAAAAGTTGCATATAGAACTCCTCAACATGATTTTTCAACAGATCAGCTCGTAGTGGGCGATCATCAGACTCGTCTCGAAGGAAGTGAATAATGTTTCGAGAAATGTTGGCTTTGACCGTTTTGTGGAAAAAGGATGTATTCGAATCCCCCTCCTTCAACCATTTAACTCTTGACTTTTGTCTGAAGAAGGACTCCTCCGTTGCATTCCAGAACAACCAATCGTCATTAGCCTTCTTCTCTTCTTCGAACCGAATAGAGGAAGGGTCAGATAATACCATTTCTTGGCAATAAACTAGATGATCGAAAGCTTCCTTAGATCTTCTGCTTATGTCGGAGATATAAGACCTGTTAAGGAGCCTGCAAGTCGCCTT
Source organism: Biscutella laevigata subsp. laevigata (assembly GCA_900406315.1). Lineage (NCBI taxonomy): Eukaryota > Viridiplantae > Streptophyta > Magnoliopsida > Brassicales > Brassicaceae > Biscutella > Biscutella laevigata. The sequence goes on from OVAU01001061.1 coordinate 10,291, forward strand.
AGCTTCATGAAGTCGACGAACCAGCAGGTTCATTTTGGAGGCGATAGGAGAAACTGAAAGCCATGCATCTGAAAGAAGCTGAGGGTAATTGGGATGTGTTGCCATGAAGTCAAAGAACCGAAAAGGGGTCTTACGAACAGAACTATCATTATTCAAGACAACCAGGCAGGGAGAATGATCCGAAGATCCAGGAGCCTCAAACAAGGCTGAAGTATTCGGGAATGTGTCCATCCAGACTTCATTAGATAATGCCCTGTCCAACTTGCGAGCGATGGGGTTAAGCTGTTGTTTATTTGACCAAGTAAAGTAACAACCCCTAAACGGCAAGTCCTCAATCCGAGAGGAATTAACGCATTCCTGAAACGCCCTAAGACCAGCCGGAGGTAAGGTGAGAGGGTGAACTGAGTAAGCTTCTGTAGAGTTCAAGACTTGATTGAAGTCGCCCAATATGACCCAAGGAGAGTTCTGAATTAAGGGATAGTCAGCCCATTGGGAGAGCTGATTCCAAAGGACCTGGCGCTCCACTTCAGTATTTCTGGCATAGATAAAAGCCCCTGTGAACGAAATGTCGGACGATAGAATGGATATTCCACACAAAAGACATTGATCAGAACGATGATAGATAACCACTGAAACTTCAGGTTTCCAAACAACGACTACTCTCCCATTCATAGCTGTTGGGGAGTAGTTAGCATCAAAACGCCACCCGGGAAGGCAAAAAGAGATAACTTCCTCCAACTTATCCTGCTGGACCCGAGTTTCCAAAAGACCTCCAATGAGGGAATTATTAGACTTAATCCACTTAGCAACTGCTTTCTGTTTACTCCTGGCATTTAAGCCTCTAACATTCCAGCTAAATAACATGGAACGACAAAAATGGTAACACAACGGGAGGAACTACAATCAGGCGTGGGGGTCAGAATCAGAATCTGATCCTGCCATAGATAGTGTCTGATCTTCGTAGACAGAGTTATAAGCTGTATCCCCTGGGTCATCGGGTTCGTCCCAATAATCCACGTCTGTGTGGAGATCACGGATAATCTGTAGCCGAATTTGCTTACGAGCACGCTTTTGAGATTTTGGAGAGTACTTTCGACGAGAACCTTTGCGACTGTCTGGTGTAAAAGACAAACCTCGACTTCCTGAACCCTTCTGAGCTTGTCTAACAAAGCTCTCCTCTGCTTGAAGCTTGCTGGACGGGAGTGGCGGAACGGTTCTATTCAATTTACTACCTCGTGGAGAAGCAGTAGGAGGTTTAGATCGTGGAGTAACCTCTCGATTAGAATTATCCGAAAAACTCGAATCAGACTCAGAGGAGGAAGACTGATTAGCTGTTGATCCCATACTTTGAATCGGGCTTTGAACTTTACAAGAAGGAGAAGCCTGTTGTAAAAGATGAGCTGCAAGACCCCCATCAGGATTATAAATCGCGTTACTAGATGAAGCAGAAGCATCACCATCATGCTGTGAATCGACCGAATGTGGGACTTCAGTTGATTCAGAGGCTAGGACAACCTTTGAGGCTAAGGGCAGGGGGCATCTAACTCTGAGATGACCAAACTCTGCACAGTTGGGGCATCTAACAGGGATATGTGGGTACTCAGCTCGAACCAAAATACTGTTTCCCATCTGATCTTGAACTTTGACCGTAGAAGGAAAGGATCCTCCAAGTTTCATAACCACTCTGATTTTTACTAGTCCTTGCTTATTTGGAGTTAACTTAGATCTCTCTGTGTAGAGTGGGAACCCTAGACCTGAAGCTATCGAGCTAATGCCCTTGAAGTCAAACATAACGTTTGGAACATTGCGTAGAACCACCCAAAGGGGGGCATAGTCAAGCTTCATCTTCAAATTAGTGATTTTGGGAGACCATTCCGTAACTGTAAAGGCACAATTACCGGAGTGCCAAAATCCTACTTCAAGGACCCACTGACGAGTAACTTCTGATGGGATGAGTACTAGAAACGTTTGTTCTGCATAAGGCTTGACTACTATTCTGCCATGTAACCCCCAAATTGGGTTCAACTCTGCAAAGAATTTACCCGGAGAAGGAGGAGAACCGTGAAAATGTGCAACAAATGATCTTGCCAGACAGAGCCAGAATCAAACAGGACAGACGCTGGGGCACGAACCAGAGGGGTTCCATCAGCTGAAGTCGAAATGGGAGAAGTCTTGTGGAGATTGCGAAGAGATTTTGGTTTCAGAGCATCAGCATAGGTTGAAATAGGGGGGGAGGCTTGAACCGGAGCTGGAGGAGCTACAACCGGAGAAGAGGCAGGCACTAACGAGGTGGCAGCGGAGGTTGAAGCAACGGTTACAGGGGGAAAAACGGCAAGGAGATCAGGGGGAACAAGAGAAGGATTGTCGTCAGGAGGACGAACGAACTGAGAGGAACCAGAGGAGGAAGACGCCATAAACGCGAGAGGAGGAGAACAAGGAGTTCTCACTGGAGCTTGAGGTGGCAGAGACTGGCAAAGAAGAACCAGAAACCGAACGAATTCGAAGTTGCCGACAAACCCTAAAAATCGCCCTAAAAATCGCCCTTTACTGTTCACGGGAGAGAGAAAAAAATACCCATATGAATTTTAGTTTTGGTTATTAATAAAAGTTCAATCAAGCTAAAACTTCGATTTGTCGTAAAATTGAATTTATTTATTAACAAAAAAAAACTTAAAATTTCAGGCAAAGATCTCCGCGACTTTAGCTATCTGAAATCTCATATGCATATGGGTCGGTTACAGAGTTGACTTTTTTACTTTATCGTTTATACCAATGAAACATTATATGAAAATCAGAGATTTTATTATAACAAATATAAATCGTGTAAAAAGTAATAGTTTTGACCAAACAAAAAAAAAAACGAATCAGTGATGATTTACTTCGAGGCAAACAAAATTACATGCAAATGGAAACAAAAGCCATTTCAGACGCAGAAAGTCACATTTCTTACCATTTCTTAAAACAATAAAAAAACATTAAATAGTTATCTATATCTCTCTCCATCTCTCTCTCTCTCTAGTCTTAATCTTATTTAATTTCTTCATCTTCTTTATGATTCATTCCTAAAGTTGTTCCATTTTCTCTATAGTTCAGTTCTAGAGAGAAAATGGTGTTTGGTTGGAGAAAAGCGTTTTGCACTTCTGTTTCAAGTAATCAAGAGGAATCATCATCACACATTCGTAACACTGATCCTTCAGTTCCTACTCCAAGACTCCGATCAAAGTTTGGTTTTTTTTCTAACCCATCTACTCCTCGTATCCGATCTCGTGGCGGTGGTAGTGTTGGATGTCGCTCCGCCGCTTCCACCGCAGTTTCTCTCTCATCTCTTCCAACTAGTCCTAAACTTCATTGTAGGACTACGAGCAATGCTACTCCAAGGACTAGTAATAGCTCGAGTCCTAAGTTTTTATCTAACCCTTCTTCTCCTAAATCTTCTTCTTCTTCTTCCTCTCATGGTGGCGTTTCTCTCCTCCGTGCTACGCTTCTTCTCAATAAGGTAACTGATTTTGATTCATTCAGTTCTTGATTTGAAAGTTTGATTTATGTAAATCTTTGTTTTTTTTTGTTTGCAGAGCAATAGTAGTAGATGTGGGATTTGTTTACAGAGAGTGAATTCTGACCAAATCAATTCGACGGCAATTTTCACGGCGGAGTGTTCACATTCGTTTCATCTCTCTTGCGTTGTTAAATTAGAAGACAAGCGTTGTCCGTTTTGTTCTGCCGCTTGGAATCACGCGCCGAAGTTGGATTCTCCGGCAGTAATTGTCGGATCCGACCTGAATAGACGAGTCGAGATCCGAGAAATCAAGACTGGGAAATCGCTGAGAGTTTATAACGACGATGAACCATTAGCTTATTCGCCGGTTTCTCTTGCTCAGATCAACACTATTCCGGAATCAGACGAAAACGATGACTTAGAGGACGACGATGAATTCCCAGGATTCTTCACGGATCCTCCGATTACGACTGTTTTGCCTGATCAGATTCCTCCTATTTCAGGGAATCTGGAGGTTAAATTGCAGCCGGAATCCGCCGTTGTGGAAACCGGAAAAAAGAGTGAGACACACGTCGTAGTGCTGAAATTGAAGGCGTCTCCGTCACCGTCTTCGATCATGGATGCAATTAAGACGCGTAGATCATCGGTAGATCTGGTAACGGTTCTGGATTTGGGAGCGGATTTGCAAACCATCAAACACGCAATGAGAACGGTGATTTCTCTGCTCCGAGAGATGGATCGGCTTTCAATGGTCGTGTTCTCGACTGGATCGAAACGATTAATGCCGTTACGGCGGATGACTGCGAAAGGACGGAGATCGGCGCGGCGAATCGTCGACACACTAGTGGGAATCGAAACCACTAGCGGCGGTGGAATGAGCGTTGACGACGCATTGAAGAAAGCAGTTAAAGTCGTTGAAGATCGGCGAGAGAAGAATCCGTCGATAAGCATCTTGGTTTTATCGGACGGTCAAGATCAATCAGAGGCAATTTTGAAAGCTAAATTGAACTCCACGCGTGTACCATTCGTCGTGTCTACCAAACGCTTATCTCGACCGGAGATCCCGGTTCACTCTATCTGGATCGCCACTCCAGGCGCGTTGCATCACGCACCACTTCGAGACGCGTTCACGGAGCGAATCGCTGCGTTGCTGAATGTAACACTTCATAACTTGAAGATCAATCTCGGTTTAGTCTCCGGTTCTCCATTGACCGAGATTTCATCGGTTTACTCTTTAACGGGTCGACACGAGTGTTTCAGGTCCGGTTCGGAAATTGTGGTTGGAGATTTGTTCGCTGAGGAGGAGAGAGAGTTTCTAGTTGAGCTCAAAGTACCCACTTCATCATCGAATAGGTCCCACCATGTAATGTCCGTACGGTCTTCCATCGTTGACCCTACAACGCTTCAGCCAATAACGTGTCCCAAAGAAAAACGGTTTTTGATTCCAAGGCCACAAACCGTTAGATCTGTTTCTCCTAGCATCGAACGGCTTAGAAGTCTACACATGGTGTGCCACGCTGTTTCTGATTCACGTCGACTCGTTGAACGTGAAGATTTAGCCGGAGCTTATCAGGTCCTAACAACAGCTCGGTCCAACACAGCACATGCGGATGATTGTTTAAGGAAATTAGAATCTGAATTAACCGAGCTAAACCGACTCAAACCAAGAAACGGTTTAGTAAACCGAACAGAAGAGAAAACCGAACAACTTACACCGACTTCAGCTTGGAGAGCAGCCGAGAAATTGGCAAAAGTGGCTATCATGAGGAAGCATTTAAATCGCGTCAGCGATATGCACGGCTTAGAAAACGCCAGATTTTAAGTTATTTTTTTTTGTTTTCGATTTTTAAAATTTCCATTTTCAATGATATTGGATATATGGTATATAATAATCATAATTAATGTAAGATAANGTTTTCGATTTTTAAAATTTCCATTTTCAATGATATTTGGATATATGGTATATAATAATCATAATTAATGTAAGATAATAAATAATTGTAGAATTATTATAAAGTAATGTTTTTTTGTTGTTGTAGAAAGGGACCCTTAAGGTGTATGATTGCGACAAGCAGTAGCCGACGGGTGTGGCCTTTTGAATGCATAGATTAAGACCCTACTTGTGTGAATTAATTGGTCTTTTTAGCTTTTTATCCTCTTCCATTTTGTAATCTTCTGAAAATCCAAATTCAATGACTCAAAAGTGAAAAATAGGTAGTAGATAGAATAAATGAAGTAATATACTTTTGATATAAAATAAAAAAAAGTGAGTGCTAGTGGGATTAGAGAGCGGTTGCAATGCTGGACTTCAAAATAAAAAGTAAAATATCTACTTAATTTTTATCGTTATGATGGATTAGTTTAATTTAATATCTTTTTAACATGAAATGATCATGATTAGTCATGTGATGATTATTATGGCCTATTGTTTATAGAAAAATTAAAGGGTTATAAAAAAGGTATTCCAGGTGGGTTGTATGATTAACTAATGTCGTTGGTCCACTTATCGACGTGATTCCAAATGGTCAGTGGCCGAAGAATCTCGAACTAATAGGAAAAATTACCTTTAATATTATTATTATATCGATTAGAATTTT